>ONZH01007671.1:0-26890 GCA_900303285.1 Rhinella marina | reverse complement strand
AAAGTGATGCGTACGCCATGTTCTAAGTATCGGACGGCAAGAAAACTCGGTATCGAGCTTCAGTACTACACTAGGTACGAAACCGTACCGAGTTTTCGATATATCGTGCAACCCTAGTACAGGGCGCGGTACAGGAGGCATGGTAAAGACAAGGGCACAGTACAGGGCAGGGCGCACGGTATAGGGCGGGGGGGCACAATACAGGGCCGGGGCGACACGGTACAGAGCAGCACGGTACAGGGCAGGGGGGGCACAATACAGGGCAGGGGGGGCACAATACAGGGCAGGGAGGCACGGTACAGGGCAGGGAGGCACAATACAGGGCAGGGAGGCACAATACAGGGCAGGGAGGCACAATACAGGGCAGGGGGGCACAATACAGGGCGGGGGGGGGCACAATACAGGGCAGGGAGGCACGGTACAGGGCAGGGGGCACGGTACAGGGCAGGGAGGCACAATACAGGGCAGGGAGGCACAATACAGGGCAGGGGGGGCACAATACAGGGCAGGGGGGGCACAATACAGGGCAGGGGGCACAATACAGGGCAGGGGGCACAATACAGGGCAGGGGGGGCACAATACAGGGCAGGGGGGGGGCACAATACAGGGCGGGGGGGCACAATACAGGGCGGGGGGGGCACAATACAGGGCAGGGGGCACAATACTCACCATTTTCTCTTACTGCAGCAGGAGGTCGGCTGGCCGGATGGCTGTTCCGGCGGGAGCGAGGTCCGGCTGGATGGCTGTTCTGCCCGGTGGAAGGACTGGCCGGGCAGCCAGTCACATGGGGCTCTGGAGTGGGGGCTTGAAATGATTGGTGGAGAAGCAGCTTCCGCCCTCTGCTTCTCCACCAATCAGATACAACATTACAGCAGCGCAGAGGAGAGGTAGGAGAAAAACCTCTCTCCCCTCTCCTCTTTAGCGCTGCTGCCGCCCGCAAAACCAACCAGGGCCGCGCCGCCTGTGGCGATTGCGGTGCGGCCCTGAGGTATTTTAAAAAAAAAAAAAAAAATTCTTTATGGTTCTAGGGGGTGTCCAGACCCGCTGGACCCCCCCTGTAGGTGCGCCCCTGTGTAATACAGACACACAGTGCACACAGGTATGTCTGGGATTTGACATGTAATACAGACACACAGTGCACACAGGTATGTCTGGGATGTGACATGTAATACAGACACACAGTGCACATAGGTATGTCTGGGATGTGACATGTAATACAGACACACAGTGTACACAGGTATGTCTGGGATATGACATGTAATACACACACACAGAGCACACAGGTATGTCTGGGATGTGACATGTAATACACACACACAGTGCACACAGGTATGTCTGGGATGTGACATATAATACAGACACACAGCGCACACAGGTATGTCTGGGATGTGACATGTAATACAGACACACAGCACACACAGGTATGTCTGGGATATGACATGTAATACAGACACAGTGCACACAGGTATGTCTGGGATGTGACATGTAATACACACACACAGTGCACACAGGTATGTCTGGGATATGACATGTAATACACACACACAGTGCACACAGGTATGTCTGGGATATGACATGTAATACAGACACAGTGCACACAGGTATGTCTGGGATGTGACATGTAATACAGACACACAGTGCACACAGGTATGTCTGGGATATGATATGTAATACAGACACACAGGTATGTCTGGGATGTGACATGTAATACAGACACACAGTGCACATAGGTATGTCTGGGATGTGACATGTAATACAGATACACAGTGCACACAGGTATGTCTGGGATGTGGTAACTGTATGCACTGTGTGTAATACAGACACACAGTGCACACAGGTATGTCTGGGATATGATATGTAATACAGACACACAGTGCACACAGGTATGTCTGGGATATGACATGTAATACAGACACACAGTGCACACAGGTATGTCTGGGATATGATATGTAATACAGACACACAGTGCACACAGGTATGTCTGGGATATGACATGTAATACAGACACACAGTGCACACAGGTATGTCTGGGATGTGACATGTAATACAGACACACAGTGCACATAGGTATGTCTGGGATGTGACATGTAATACAGACACACAGTGCACATAGGTATGTCTGGGATGTGACATGTAATACACACACACAGTGCACACAGGTATGTCTGGGATGTGACATGTAATACAGACACACAGTGCACACAGGTATGTCTGGGATATGATATGTAATACAGACACACAGTGCACACAGGTATGTCTGGGATGTGACATGTAATACACACACAGTGCACACAGGTATGTCTGGGATGTGACATGTAATAAAGACACACAGTGCACACAGGTATGTCTGGGATGTGACATGTAATAAAGACACACAGTGCACACAGGTATGTCTGGGATATGACATGTAATACACACACAGTGCACACAGGTATGTCTGGGATGTAACATGTAATACAGACACACAGTACACACAGGTATGTCTGGGATGTGACATGTAATACAGACACACAGTGCACACAGATATGTCTGGGATATGACATGTAATACAGACACACAGTGCACACAGGTATGTCTGGGATGTGACATGTAATACACACACACAGTGCACATAGGTATATCTGGGATGTGACATGTAATACACACACAGTGCACATAGGTATGTCTGGGATGTGACATGTAATATAGACACACAGTGCACACAGGTATGTCTGGGATGTGACATGTAATACAGACACACAGTGCACACAGATATGTCTGGGATGTGACATGTAATACAGACACACAGTGCACACAGGTATGTCTGGGATGTGACATGTAATACAGACACACAGTGCACACAGGTATGTCTGGGATGTGACATGTAATACAGACACACAGTGCACACAGGTATGTCTGGGATGTGACATGTAATACAGACACACAGTGCACACAGATATGTCTGGGATATGACATGTAATACAGACACACAGTGCACACAGGTATGTCTGGGATTTGTCTGCAATCTTCTGTGGGGCACTGCCGTTAGTTATATTGGTGAAAATGAGGTGACAGACTCCCTTTAAAATATAAATATAAACCTTTGTTTATGAAAGCAACAAATATGTATTAACACAATTCCCATAGCTGGATATGCTTCCAATATATTTGTCCCTTATATTTCAATGACCATTAATCTGTTTCAATTCCTGTCACTGTTTCAGGATTAACTCCTTCCATACTTGGAGCTTCTCTGGAATTCAATATCCCAGATAATAGTTACAATAACCTCATGATTACCATGTAGTTCATGTACATCACACTCACATATCCTGACTAGACGATTGGTTCATATATTTGTATAATAGATAACTAAATAAAATTTCGTTTTACCCTTGTATTTGCATATTTTCTTCCATATAACAATAATTGACACAAGTTTACTAAGTTTGACTATTATTCTTAGACTTTAACTCTTGGGAGACATAGGTATGCCTTGACCACCTGTCGCCATCACTCTTGTATAAACAAAACATGAGTGCTTTACCATAAAGTATCTTAAGAATCTGAAAACCTTACAAATGTTCGGTTGGTATATATATAATGTTCATTTACATTAAGGCTAACTAGCTTATATAAAATATAGCACACCTTTCTGTATATGAAGATATAGTATGTGTGTGTAGCATCAATAATAATCACTTATAAATAAATAAAATCACTTTTGAAAACCAAAATAAAACAATCTTATAAAAAGTAAATCCCATAAAAACATTAAATAAAAAAAAAATACTGGATCTTTATGATTCTATATACTGGATCATCAAATGTTCAACTTAATATAACTTCTAATGTTATAGAACCTTTAACCTGTAACTATCATGGACATTCCTATGACAGATAACAGGAAGTCTGTCAGATTGGCAGCACGTGGTGTAATCTGACATGTTTTTCCTTTTTGTTGTTGGTGTTTACCACACCCTTTTTCCTTAGGTGTTCCTGGTGTGGTAATTGTCCCTCCCCTATTTATTGCTTCTTCTCCCACTATTCCTTGCGGTTTATAGCTTCAGTGTTGTGGTGGTGAGCAGCAGTTTGGCTTCAGCTGAGATCCTGGAGCCTCCATTTCTTCATTGAAAGATAAGTTTCCTTTTCCCTCCTGATGTTTTGTTATTAGGCCTTAGGGAGACTCCTGTTCATCCTTCCTTTTGGAGGAACAGGTAGACTCATTCCTGTCATTAGTTTCCAGGGTCCTATAGGGTCAGTTCGGTGTTTAGGTTCCTATGAATGAACTTGCCTACCTTTGATGCCTGTTCATACTGGTAGATAGACAGGATTTGAGCCAGGGTTTCCTGTAGGAGGTGTCCATCTTCCTTCCTTAGTTTCTAGGCCTAATCTCTTTTCCCTCCTACGCTTGGTTTGGTCCCGTCCCCCCCCACACCTGCGCGTGACAGTAACACTAGGATCAAGTTTCTTCTTGTACATATGTGGCATATTACTATTATAAGGCCTCAATATTTTCCATATTATCTTAACACAATTTAGACAAATGTCCTTTATCTCATTTCCAGTATAAATGTTAGATACTGTATATAATTGACAACACAAATAATGAACTATTTTGTATAATCCTACACAATATCTGATGTCATTCTAAGTAATATGACCTAATTTAATGACATATTGCTTATTTATTCCTAACTGAAATGTTATATATTAGGTCTTAGAATAGCATTCATTCATACAAACAGGGCATATACACACATGGTACAGCAGCTGCTCACATCACTCTTACATCATCACAGGCTCATATATTCACTTCAGTTTATAAAATGATGTAATATAACTGAGCATGCTCGAGTGCCATTTTTGTGTATTTGCGTACGCATTTTAAAATTGGTACGCTAATAATACTCATATTTTAATCTGTACACTAATGCGTACGCATTTTAACAATTTGTACGCTATGCGTACGCATTTGTGTACAGATTAAAATATGCGTATGATTAACGTACCGATTTTAAAATGCGTCCGCAAATACGCGAAAATGGCACTCGAGTATGCTCGGCCGAGCATGCTTGCTCATCTCTAAATATAACCCATACGTATGTCTTATTTTGTAATGCACATTATAAAAGAGATTTCAGTTATAAACCTGAAATATTTCATTTGTGGACCACAAATTTAGTATGTTTGGTTAGTTGGAGAGATAAGTATATTATAGAGACGCAACAGAGCATGTCTAAACACTCCCCTCCCTTGGCAAAGGTGTTCAAAATCAGTCATCTTGCGGGTATATGAAGTGGCTGGAGGCATAGTTGAGAGAAAATGATGGAGTTGGTGTATTTGCTATGTGGACAATGCTCGCTCAAATTTAGTATTTTGCATAAATTTAAGATCCTTGAATTTCTAGAATTTGGCCTTTCCATAAACGTAGATATACCATTAACCTATTTTTAGACAAAAGATCACAAACGTCATCATGTGCTCCTGTCCATCAATTGACCACAAGCTTTCTCATTGTTAAACACAAGAAAAAAAAACATGCTTCATGCACAATATAAGTTATAATCTTTTTATTTTCTTACATTTAGTGAACATTTTACAAAGATAACATCAACCACCAACCTATCATTTTGCTTAACTAAATCAGTTAATTGAGTTTAACCAACATGGCAAATCAGTCTAGTCAGTGGACCATTCTTTCTTAGATTTAGCAGCTCTATAAATCTCACCTAACCTCTTAGCATGTTCCACATCAGCAGCCACCCAAACCATACCATCCTCATCATGGCATGTGCATCAAACACTTGGTCGTCTTCGTTTCTCCTTCCCAATAAAATCTGCTTTGGTACTTGCTGTTGTGAAGGTAGACCGGTCGAAATACTGAATTTTCCCCTCACAGTGTTATGTCATTTGGATATACATGTATTTAATGCTATACAAATATATATATATATCTCAGCTTTGTAAATGCTTATGCAGCTGTATAGAATGTCAGTGTGTCACAAAGGAATGTGTGTATAATCAAGAACCTTTTTATATTATATTTTTATACTTTGTAACTTTTATAAAGCTTGCGTATAATATATGTATATATTTAACTAGTCCAAGATGGCCCCCGTACTCTTATCAATATGACTTTTTCAAGCTAGTGACGTAGAATGGAATGCAACTTCTATCCAATCAAGGATTATATTGTTTGCTATTTGCATGCTTACGCCTACCTTTCCTTTTTGTATCGAATAAGTACGTGTGTTAATAAAGGAAAAGCCCAGAGGCTATAATGATTTTGCCACAGAAGCACGGCCAAAGGACTTAATACTGGAATCATAAGTCTGTGTTTTGTCCTTAATTATTGTGCGCACCCGTGTTCAAAACAATTCGGAATGGCTGACTGAATTCCAGAAAGGACATGGTTTATGTCCACCTCAACAGCTGGCGCCCAACCGCGGGGCCCCCGAAAGGAGCACCAGGACTCGCTCGGTGTCCCAACCCTCGACTGATGCCACGGGCACCACTCCCTCCCGAAGGGGACTGATCACCCTAACCGACCATGGTAAGTTATATATACACTGTATGTGATAACTTACCTGTGGCTCGAGGGGGGAGTGGTAGTCTGGGGTTTAGGTTTTGTGGGGCCTGAGTGAAACGTCATGTGACCAGACGCCTGGTGGTCTCCGCCGGGGATTCCGGAAACCTACAGCCCCTCAGGAAAGGTCACGTGGGGATTCAGTCAGATCATGTTAGGGACCCAGACTGGCAGCGGCTGTGAGAACACGTTGGAGTAGTGATTTAGGTGGCGCCTGGGTATTCCGACACGTTACGGACCAGTTGCCCAGAGCGTGCGCCTAAAACACTTAGAGTAGTCATCTAGGCGGCGCCTGGGTATACCGCCAAGTTACTCAGAGCGTGTGTCTAGACTAGGGATTTGGGCGGCACCTGGGTATACCGCCAAGTTACCCGGAGTGTGCGCCTGGGATGTTGGTGGCGCCTGGGTATACCGCCAAGTTGCTCAGAGCGTGGGGGCTGGGGTATACCGACAAGTTACCCGAGCCTCAGACCAGTTAGTTAGTTGTTAGTTAGTGCGCTGAGTGGTAACCGTTGTGCCCATTGTTGCAACTCCATCACGGGGGCAGTGTTGATTGCAGTTTGAAGTTTAGCCGCAAGGGTCGGCCCCTAAATTGGGGAGATAGTAGCGGGTGTCTCTCTCTCCCCGGGGAAATCGTAGTGAGGTCTCTTCCCCCCCCCCCGTGATTTATTGGCTAGTCGGAGGACGGTTAACTCAGGTTGGCGAAGACGGCCGCGCCAATGGGGCACTGTAAAATATGCTTCAAGTGTTCAAAAACCCAGCACAGTCTCCCAACTGGTGCTCAGAATGCTGTCAGTCTGGTGGAACAAAGAAGGCAAAAAGATATGTGAAGGATGTGAAAAGCTTGTTTAAGATAATTGGGATGCCTCCAGGAGGCAGATTACAGCTCAGTGAAAGTTTGATCGATGTAGCAAGAGCCTTCTATAGAACTGCTTCAAATCATAAAAAAAAAAAAAAAGATGGACTGTGGAAAGTGAATTGAAGGGAAAGAAAAAGTGATTAGAAGTGTAATAGGTTGGTGCAGGAAAAAATGGTTGATATGGTTTACGTAAGTGACTTATAGAAAAGCTGTAGTACGTTGAGAAGAATAGTCATATTTCCATTGCAAGATGGTGGATTTGGCTTCTAAGGAAGGGGAAAAAAAAAAAAAGGGAAAAAAAAAAAAAAAAGGATTTTCTTCAGTGTTAGCTCAGCTTTGCAGTTTGCAGTTTCAGCCCCCCCTTTGGAATTTATGACTATGATAATCCACTTGTTATGTCTGTGTGGACCAGAAATCTGACCTTGTGTGTTGCCAGAGAACCGACTAGTAGATGAAGGTCACACAGCCAAGTTTACTGTGAGCGATATCTGCTCTACTGTGATGATGAGGCCAAATTAAGGGTTAAGTTGAGAATAGAAGAAATCATCACTCACACGGGAAAGTTTGCTGTGGCATTAGGCCAAAAAGGAGTGAACACCGGCCTTGAATTTACAGCATTATATTCTGTTATGAAAAACAATTCGAGCATCAGCGGAAAATTATTAAAATATAAGAAATTAGTCTGGGCAGAAATGTATAATGAAAAGACAAATGATTTCTTTTACATGCTGTCAGCACGGCTCCTAAGATGGTACAGGAGGACCCAACCGCGCTCCCGCAGACACATCCCCCCGCCATTTCACTAGCCCCCCTCAGTCTCCTCTTCAGAGGGGTGGACCGGTGAAGTACGTCAGTGCCAAAACCACGCCCGCGGCTCACCTCCTTGTATTCAGTTATCACACAAGATGGCACGTCCTACGCGTCCCACTTTCCGTTCCAGCAGCCATCTTAACTAATCCCATTCCTACTCCGGTGGCCATCTTAACTCCTGCAACTTCCTTTCCAGGTGGCCATCTTAACTGAGGGAACATCAGTCCCCGCCCAGCGGCCATCTTAGTTACTGGTATTCTCCATGACACGGCTATAAGTGGGAAACAATGCACATAGATGCAAGTAGAAGCACAACGAGTACTCGACTTAGTAAATGAGGGATATAAATATAACTGTAATTAGTTAATATTGTCTAATTAGAAATCAGAAATTTTATAAATTAATAACTTTCCTTTTTCTCTTTCTAGCAGCTTGTAAATGTCCAAGAGTCGAGACAATAGTTTAACAATATGTTGTAGGAGTGAACAACCGAAGACAGTGGTATTATGTGCCGGCAATTGATTCACTTAATGTTTCTTTCTACCCCTCCGTACAGGATGGTTTTCTGTGTGTATCCGTATCCAGGAAAGCTGTGTCTGTGAGAGTTGACCCATTCAGTGGAATGTGAATGAATGTAGCTTGAAGTTGTACTTGTGTGTGGACTGTGCGTGGATGCAGCAGAGAAAATGACAATGTTTTTTTTTTATATGCGCATTGGGGATTTTTATTTTTTTTCCTTGGTACCAAATATTTTGACCAAACTCTACATTTTATTTTTGAAAACAAGGCAATGAAACGTTTATGGGCCCTTCATGTTTTGTGTCTGTATTGTCTGATCTGTTTGTTTCTATGTTTGCTTTTTGTCGACTTGTTGTATGTCTAATGTACTAACATCAGAGATCTGACCTCATGGACAACCGAGACAAGACTGACTCAAATAGGGAAGCTCACAGTATGGACTAAGGGGGGAGGGAGGAGGACAATGCTGACGTCACAGATACAAAGACAGCCCTTGTGCACATCTCCTAGTTACGAGTACTCTGTTCATTCAAAGGAAAAAAAAAGGTCCAAACATTTCTACATCCAGAAAAGTTGGGTACTGCTACAAAATGTGCAGAATACACAATATCACACATTTAATAAACATCAAAACATCGTTAGAGATCTCAAGAAGGTTGGTTATTAATAAAAAAATAATGGTGTTGTGTTTTATTTGGTTCAAAAGGTTTACATTACACAAGATACCCGGGCATTGCTATTGATTAATGTATTGAAATATGCAGGATTATTTGTCAAAAAATCATGAAAGTTTGTTTTGAAGTATCCTTTAATTAGACCAGATTTAGAGTCTCACAAAAGTCCTTTTTGATTTGACAGAAGACCTCTTTGGTCCCATTGGTAAGTGTTATTTACATACAGTGTTGGACCGACAAACGTTCTAAGGACATTTGTTTATTTGATCAATGATGGAGAGGAAACCACCTCAGTAACGGCTTATTCTAACATGAACTGAGTTTTTTGAGTTGACTTTTTGATTGTGTGGAACTGTTCCGGTGCATCTTTCCTGTGTGCAGCTACAAAGAGCTGGGACTAACAACCTCGGGGAAAGTCCAGGAGCTGCTACGTCAAGTCTACAAGGTGTGGTAAGACACAGTTATCAGTAACCCGTCATCCAACAAGAAACAACTTCGACCACGGGTCGGCCATGCTGCACAAGGCCTTGCTGTTCGTACTATGGCTGTCCAGGGGTGGACCTTAACGGTAATCTGTGTGCCTAACCAGCAGAGCTGATGCAGACCAGTGAGGGTGGGAGGTCCTTGTGTCAAAGCTCCTCCCATAGTCAAGGTAACAGACTGTTTATCACCCACTGATAAGAGGCTCTAACATCTACACTGACACCTACACCTGCAACCCCTTCACATACATAAGGAGGGGTCATAGACTGAACTTTATAATAACAAGCATCAAGTGATGGACAACTGACTTTTCACCAGAGACTATGTTATTATCCAAGAAGATCGAAGAGAAGACGACCACAGAGAGACACTTCTTGTTAGTCCAACACACAGTTTTTGTTTTTTTTAGAAATCCAATGATCCACAAATAGGTTTCTGTCAAATGATTAGGATAAGCCCAAGTACACAGGGGGGTGCCTGTTGGGTTTCAGCCTTGGTGAAGACTACCTTTTCCCCCATGTCCGTCTAGACACTCTTGACAATTAGAAAATCAAAGATTAGGGAAAAATTCAGTCTTTAGGGGGGACTGTGAAGGTAGACCGGTCGAAATACTGAATTTTCCCCTCACAGTGTTATGTCATTTGGATATACATGTATTTAATGCTATACAAATATATATATATATATCTCAGCTTTGTAAATGCTTATGCAGCTGTATAGAATGTCAGTGTGTCACAAAGGAATGTGTGTATAATCAAGAACCTTTTTATATTATATTTTTATACTTTGTAACTTTTATAAAGCTTGCGTATAATATATGTATATATTTAGCTAGTCCAAGATGGCCCCCGTACTCTTATCAATATGACTTTTTCAAGCTAGTGACGTAGAATGGAATGCAACTTCTATCCAATCAAGGATTATATTGTTTGCTATTTGCATGCTTATGCCCACCTTTCCTTTTTGTATCGAATAAGTACGTGTGTTAATAAAGGAAAAGCCCAGAGGCTGTAATGATTTTGCCACAGAAGCACGGCCAAAGGACTTAATACTGGAATCATAAGTCTGTGTTTTGTCCTTAATTATTGTGCGCACCCGTGTTCAAAACAATTCGGAATGGCTGACTGAATTCCAGAAAGGACATGGTTTATGTCCACCTCAACACTGTAATGGAACACCTCTTTTTTGTTCTCAGACTCAGGGATGATTAGCTAAGGTGTAGACCACCGAGCGGCGAGGTGGCAGCCATCTATATGCATCCGTTTCACATATCACATACAAATTATAGTAGAAAAAAAAAACACTTTCTGATTGTTTGATACTTCTGCTAAGTGGGTTGCTACTCTTTCAGTATACTATAAACCAGCCAGGTGTTTAAAACATTGTTAGTGAAGTTAGGACACAAATTACAACATAATAAACACAATGGGGCAAAGATGTAATGCTCAAACTCTACTCAATAATACAATCCTGATTAAACAACATCCAAGTGAGTCCAGACCACCTTTCCTCTCACAGTGTGGTTTATTTGCTAATTCTGTAATCTCTCTCATTATTGTACATATATCATATGTTAAAAGCATTAAAGGGGTTGTCCAAGTTATTATTTTGTTCTTTATATGTTTCTAACTTGTCAGGTATAACAACTTTCCCATATACTTTGTGTTTCTAAAGCTGCTGGTTTCTCAGAGTTGACTGAGGGTCACATGACCTGTGATGTCACCTTATCTCCCTGGTCTATGATGTTTTGTGTACAAGCCTCAGAGTTCAGATAACAGTCTGTACACGAGACATCACTGGCCACGCCCCCTTTCTTTGCTGGGCTCCTGCTATCTGCTCTCTCCCTGGATTCCTTCAGGTAAAACATTAACCCCTTTAGCCAGAACACACTGAGGGCTCAAGGCTTTATAACAAATAGTAGCTACAGCAGTGAGAGGAGACAAATGCTGGGCAAGGAGCTATAGAGGAATTGTATTGTACAAGAACAGGTAGGGAGAATTTCCTGTGTGTATCAGCAGTGTCATTGTACAGCTGGGACTTGTAGTCCTACACATACAACATGCTGCTCCCAGCAGGCAGACATGTACTCACAGCACTTATATTCACTGCCTTTGCAGAGAAGGGGGGAGGGGCAGAGATTGTTATTACTGCATGTAAACAAAGGCCAGAAGAGAACCAGGGAAATGAGGAAATATAGATTTTTTTTGCCTAAAACTTGCTGAACTTAGTTATATATTGCTGCCCATCAGATTTACAGTGCTATATTTTTTTTCCATAACTTGGACAACCCCTTTAAGTATATTATCAATATAAATATGTTTGGCTTCACCAATGTTGGAATGGTTAACACAGCATTCTGTAGGGGCCATCAAATCTTGGACCCAGACTTTTCCTTTATATGAACTAAGTACTATTCTTTGAGTCCAGATCTGAAAAGGAATCACACACATGTTTATGTTCAACAGTCAAAGCTGATTTGTAAGGGCTCCTACCACTTTAGGAATGATGGGGAGTGTCAAAAGGCTTGTTCCTCATCCAGTATTCATCTACTTACTACCTCAGCCAATATCTTCTTTTACTCTTGCTTTTACTACAGACCAGGTGTCCCATGAAAAATAGATCAACATAGACAAGGACATATTCATACTGCCCCACCTTTGAAAACTTAATGTAGTCCATCTGCAATCTCTGAAATGGGTAAGATGGCCTAGGCATACTGTACGACTTCCTGAAACTCTCAAGGTTCTTACAACATTATTATAGGCACACAACATGTAACCTTGGACAAATCTGGTGGCAGCGTTGCTGGACCCTGGGGTTCCCACCATATCTTCTCCTGACACTTACATCAACCCATGTGCTGAATTAATCATCAACGGGCAGAGTGCACATGAGAAGGCACCATTTAACCTACCCTCCAGAGCTTGTCTTCACTCATTGCTCTTACTTTAGAGGTCTTCTGGCCCTGGGATGGCCAAGTCACGTAAACCTTAGCTTCAGGTAATGGCTGGAGGTCTGCTGTTCTAGCAACTCTCACACACACTCAGCACTCTTCATAGGTTTCTCATGGATCCAACAAAACCCCTGCTCCCCCAGATCGGACCATAATCATGGAAGATACCAAGGGCATACATAAATCTATATGAATGTTCGTTATCTTACCAGCCTCAGTGAGTGCCTTCAGATCTACCTACTGTACTGATATTACAGAAGGGAGTGCTATTTTGGGTGACAACATCAGTTTAGCATATCCTGTCTTGTGTGTGATCCATCTATACCATCTATAAAAGAAAACTCAATATTTGATACAGTTATCATTTAGATCTGAATGTACTTGCTCAGTAGTTTGTATGACATCTAAACCTTCATGTAGTCTCGTAACCCAACCTCCTATCAAAATGTAGAAAATCTTCTATAGACTCAAAGTGCTCTATCCCCTCCAGATCTCTGTGTTCATGGCCCATGTGGCTGTCTCATAAAGCAATTCTCTTAATACTTTTCAAATGCTGTTAAATAATTCTTCAAACAAATCAGCTGCTCCCATCATGTTTAGAAAATAAAACAAAATAATTAGAAAATAAGAACAGATCAGAAAACCTTATCTATTATCTACAGTAGTTTTCACTGGCAGATACAATCTTTGGTGATACAGTTACTTCAGCCATTTCATTTGATTTAACCACATACTATTATACTATTTGATGATTTTGTTTGCAGACCTCTATAAACACACTTGTCGAAATACCATATTAATAACATTTTTAAAACAAACCAATCTTATTGTTTTCACTTTGCAATATTTTCAGGGACTACTGCAATTCTACCTTAACAAATAATGCCAAGATACTTTCCTTTTATAATCTGATTCTTCTCATCCCTCCTCCTCTTATGCAGAGAGCCCATAAAAAGTGGATGATCTATCTAGTGGGGGATTACCTTCTGTCCTTGCACTGAAGCAGAAGGTACATACAGACTAAGCAACATTGAAACACAATCTTTTGGTACATCTATGACTTAAGACACTGGGGAAACACCCATCAAAGCAGCAGCCTATACTTCCTCTTTTTTCACACTCATGATAATAAACTCTTTTCACATCCCTTCTGTAAAACATATTCACTTTCCAATCCTTTCTCCATCATTCTCTTCATGCAATCTTTGCTTTCCACACAACCACTGCTTTCCCAGCCTCTTTACCTTCTCACATACTCTTACCATCTTCACCTACCTAACCTTCAACGAATGGTGCCACTGCTTTTACTCTTCCTTTGGAACTCTCTCCATTTTTCCAGATTTAAACAACCATCTTTTAGCATGCCTGCTATCTTGAATATTCTGTTTATATATCTCACTGCCCCTGCTCCATACTGTCTCTCTATGATATCCACTGCACTCACCTCTATCCCTGAGGGGCACTCCTCTTTCAGTGCCTTTCACTGGTTCCTATCAAAGAAGAGTGGATCCACCCCTTCTTCCTCTGGACACAAACACCCTGATTTGCGTCTTACTGATTGCGCGCACAAAGCAGCCGCCAACCATCCTCGCTGGTTGCGTGCACAAAGCAGCCACCAACCGGCCCTGGTTGCGCGCAAACGCAGTCGCCAACCGGACTCTTACCTGTTCGCACAGAGCAGACATAGGTTGAGTACCATGGGTACCTATGGACATCAAAGAGAGGTGGGCTCACTAGCTATATGCATATATGCAGGCACTATTACTCAAATCTCTCTTGGCTTGGTTTTCTCTCACTTCCTAGTTCCTATAATTCCTACCACGACATCTCTCTTACACATAACATTTCATTTCACTTCTTCATTTCTTACACTCATCAGTCTCATTTACCACACAAAAGAAAATCAATCACTCTAAAGCTAGATTCATACAACCACAGACAAGGAGGTTTTATATCTTTAAAATCCCAAAGCTTCAACAAAAGGACAATACCTGAACAGTGGTCATGACAAGTGGGAAGGCACAGTAAGAACAAAATATCTTACCTGTATATTTTGAAGGTGCAGTTCCCAGTTGCCATAATGACCAAAGCTCTTCCATGATCATCCCCTTGGATATCTGATGGATTTCCCGGTTTTGGCACCAATAATGTCGCTGCAATTTAGGACAAGTCCCCTTTAGGAGACTGCACTCTCTTGTCTGTGGGATTCAAATTATGTTAATACGTTTTCCCCAGGTGCCAGGGGATGTGGCCAGCCTAAGAATCGAATACCCAGACAACAATCTTTGCTGGTCAAACGGTTCTCTGGAGCAGACACACCTAGAGAGACAATTTTATTAGATGCACATGGTGGATCTAGCCATCCCCCTTTAGCCATCAATTTTAATATATCCAATCACAAGCATACAAGTATACATTAAAACAACAAATCAAAAAATGGTAATGGCTAATGACACGCAGACACAAATGCATTACTCATCTATCTGGAAAATTCCATGCCTAAATATATCAAGTTCTGCCAAGTTCCTCTTTTCACATGGACTAGCTAACTTCCTATAGAAATCAAGTGATGGTGACTCATTTATTTTGAACATAAAGTGGCATCTAATGGAGATTGATAAGAAGATAGAGACTATTTGATAATTAAATACAACTTAGCACAATTTTCTTCATCAACTACTTAATTTCTTTCACAATCCTTATTCAGGCCAAAACCATTACCAGTATGTCTGTCCTCAATAAATTTATTTGTAGCCAATACTTGACAGGATAATCATATTTAGAACTCATCTTGTTCTGTATATCTTTACTTTTGGTCTCTAGACTTATATCAACCTCAGAAATGTTCCCTCTGTAGATCCTGCTCTGGAATCAGTCTATTCGTAGATTGCTGACACTGAGATTTATGTTCAGTTATAGTTGGTGTCTGTGGATTTGTGTCTGACTGATTTTATCATATTATAGGGGTTAAACATTACATGTAACTTTCTATGTTCCTCATAAAGAGTATCTTTGCTTCTTTTACATGTATATGATATTTGAGTCTTCTTAGGCCGGTTCTGTCTATCTTTGTATCTGCCTGTGTTCTGTCTATCTTTACATTTTCTGCTGTTCTCTCTACTTTTTTGTGTGTGATGAAGACATGTTCTTTCTCATAACGTCCAGAAACCTTGCAGCCTGAAATAACGATTGTTTCTCTGATGCCAACACTAACATAGAAGGCTCTAAAAATTTGAACTTTCTGACAAATGTGTGAATCATATGTGAAGGTTTGGCATTTTCAATAACCGCTTTGTATGTCCGCTCAAACATGGACATCAATCCAAATGTGGATTCCTTTTTGCCTATTTTTGATTCTTTTAGGATTTCGTATGTGGTCACTCCTAGTGCACCAAATCAGCTCTTTGAATCTTTGAACATCACTATAAGAAAGCCACTTATTTGACTCCTTATCATCAGCCTGTTTCATTGCTAGACTCCTTGAAAAATTCACAGGAAGCCACAATCTAAATAATTGATTCCTTTGTTCATTCGATAATTCAAATCTATCTGCATAGCTGTCAAAAATCTGAGAATTTCTGCACACATGGAGGTTTGCATCATATGTGGGAATTTCTTTGCATATTTTCATTAATTGCTTCTGCAGTTTTAATTGTAAGCTTGCCTCTTTAATGTGCAATGTCTGCTGGTGTATAGATCTGTCATTGTCTACTGACACAGAGTCACCTTCAGCAGAGATCTACAATGTCTTCTCTAGTTGTATTGACCCTTCCTCATCTTTAAGGTTATAGTCACCTTCAACGGAGATCATACATATGTGTTTCATCTCATTCTACTAAGTTCTCAAATCATCATTATTCCTATTTTCTTCCACTTTATTGCCAGTTCCACCTTCAGTTGTTACATCCTCCCAGATCACAGTGTCTGTGGTTGGAACTGCACTGGTGCAATTATATATGGATCTATCTGACACTAGTCTGTGAAAGACCTTCACCATATGGACAATATTCCTTATTTTCTCTTTCTCTTTACTGACTGTAATACGCTTACAGTCTATCTTCCTGTTCACATTCTGCATATAAACTAAACCACATCGTCTGCAGATCTAACTGTTTACTAGGCAGAAACGTAAATTGCAAGCTACTCCTATCAGCAATAGAATGTATTATTTCCATACTCACAACCTCAGTAGATTCAAGGCTGGGCTTTTGTCATCAGCACGTCTTGGTACATCTGGCACTTGTAGTCCTCCAGATTCTAAATTCCCCGAATTCCTGAAGCTTGAACCTTCTTTTTGGGTTCTTTGTCCCCCTCTTCAAGCAGAAGGAATTTGTGGAATGGATGGCTCACCAATGTAATAAATAAGGCGTGAAAAATATCACAACTGGTTCTCCTCTCCAAATATAGTGTATGTGTTATTTGGAGTAAGGAACACCCGGAGGACTCATTCACCAGGATTCAACAAAAGTTATATAAAAAAATTAATAATACAATTTATTTTTGGTCTTCATAGAAGTTGATTAGTTACAAGAATAATTTAGGAAAAGTCTTAGTCTATTGTCCATGTGTGAATATAAAGTTCTTTAAGGCCTCTTTCACACGGGCGTCACGGATTCAGTCCGGATACGTTCCGGAAAATACGCATCCGCACCAATCCACATGCAATCGCAGTCAGTTTTGACTGCGATTGCGTATATTCGTTCAGTTCCTTCCGCGCGGGTGCGAAGCGTTTTAATGCGTTTTTCACGCGCGTGATAAAAAACTGAAGGTTTACAAACAACTTCTCTTAGCAACCATCAGTGAATGACGCATTGCATCCGCACTATTCACGCACCCCATTCACTTCAATGGGGCCAGGGCTGCGTGAAAAAAACGCAGAATATAGAACATGCTGCGATTTTCACGCAACGGTGAGCTGATGCGTGAAAAAAAAAAAAAATCGCCCATGTGAAAAGCCCCATTGAAATGAATGGGTCAGGATTCAGTGTGGGTGCAATGCGTTTGCATCACGCATTGCACCCACGCGGAAATCTCTCCCGTGTGAAAGGGGCCTAAGTGTCATTGCTGAAGAGTAGAAACTTCCTTCTCAGGTTCCATGTGTATTTTCCATCTTCTTCAGCAGCTACCCCCAACAGAGTGAGAGTAAGAAGACGACCCCCCTTGCCTGTCCCTGTCAGTCAGATATCCCATAGACACTGGTGTGTCTTACTAATGTATGTACTTGTACCTTGTCATATATGGAAACCTCAAATATAGGTTTTGACGTCCTCGTACAGACCTCCCATCATCCATGTGTATTACTATAGATGGTGTCAGAGTGTCATGTAATAAATCCTTTATATGAAATACTAATTAATATTATATCAAAAGTTATTTAACACCAGGCCTGCAGCAGGGCTTAATAGGAAGCCAGCAGGAAGTCCAGAGACTATAAAAGAAAACTATTGCAGTCTATTATGAAGTCATGAATCAGTCCCTTTCCCAATTTTACATATCAAAATAAACAACAAAAAAAAACATAATTGGCATTGCCACATCTGCAATCTTCCAAATTATTATTATAGAAAAATGTATCCTGTGCGGCGAATTTCGTAATGGACAAAAAAAATAAAATGCCCGATTTGCTGTTTTTTGGTCACCTGCCAAACAGCGATTCCAAAGTCATATGTACCAAAATGGTACCAATAAACTCATCTTCTCACAGCTCTCTAGAGGGAAATATAAAAAAGTTATGGGTGTCAGAATATAAAAATGCAAAGGGCATTTTCTCTAAAAAGCTTTTATTTTATTTTAAAACAGTAAAACATAATAAAAACTATATAAATTTGGTATAGCGGTAATCATACTGACCCCCATGTCATTTTTAGTGCACATTGAATGTCGTAAAAACACAACCCAAAAAGCCATGGCGTAATTGCATTTTTATTTTCAATGTTATCCCACAAAGAATTTTTTTTAAAATTTTTTAAAAGAAGATATAGTAAATTAAATAGTGCCATTAAAAACACATATTTAAATATAACTTGTCCTACAAGAAATCTATCATCATATGGTTATGTGAACAAAAAAGTAAAAAAGTTATGGCCCTTGGAAGGTGGGGAGGAAAAAATGACAACTGGCCTGGTCCTTAAAGGGGTAGGATATGCCATATGTCAAATAGGTGTGTTAACGCATGTGTACTACAGTCAATGATCCTGATGCCACTTGAATGGGAGCTGAGCTGCAGTACCCCAACACAGCCACTACACAGTGTATGGCGCTGTCTGCATCCAACTGCATATACTGTATAGTTTCTGGCCCCATGGCTGCCCGAAACAGCTGAATGTGGGGTTGCCGGGTGTCAGACCCCCACCGATCTGATATTGATCACCTACTGGATGATAGGTCATCAATATCTGTAGCTCGGCCAATCCATTTAAATAAAGTTAATTTTCTGTTCTTTTATTAGTTATTAGTTTTTGGATATTTTATTAGTCGGTGTACTGCAGCTAATGTGAAGAATAATACTTTCTGTATAATGAAGTTTCATCCTTGACATTTACTAAAACATTGACTGTGCGAAAACTATGTGCGCCATTATCAGTGAGCTCCGCACCTTTGTGCATTACATAACTAACACCAAGCTATGTTGTCTTTGGAGGGCACAATATGCCTTAACCATATTTCTTCTTTAGATTAGAAGCTGCTTTTGTGTTAGAAATTCTATAAACAGTCATATTTTGTGCAAAAAAAACCTTCAAAAAGTTGAAAAATTTCATATGCAAAAGTTTAAAAAGTGGTTTGCTGCCAGGTTATGGAGGTGCTCCGTCTCCACTGCTGCCTTTACCCTGCTGGTGTGCACAACCACTCCCTTGCTCACTTGTACTACTGTCCCAGGGCTCTGGCAGTCATAGTAACATAGTTTATAAGGCCAAAAAAAAGACATCTGTCCATCCAGTTCAGCTTGTTTTCCTACAAGTTGATCCAGAGGAAAGCAAAAAACCCCTGTGAGGTAGAAGCCAATTTTCCTCACTTTAGGGGGAAAAATTTCCTTCCCGACTCCAATCAGACATCAGAATAACTCCCTGGATCAACCACCCATCTCTAGTAACTATAACCTGTAATATTATTACACTCCAGAAATACATCCAGGCTAGAGATGAGCGAGCACTAAAATGCTCGGGTGCTCGTTATTCGAGTCGAACTTTTCCCGATGCTCGGGTGCTCGTTTTGAGTAACAAACCCCATTGAAGTCAATGGGAGACTCGAGCATTTTTTGCTAGGGACCAAGGCTCTGCCTAGGGAAGGCTGGGTGAAAACCTTGAAACCTCAGAAAATGATGGAAACACCACGGAAATGGACAGGAAACAGCAGGGGCAGCATGCATGGATGCCTCTGAGGCTGCCTAATCCCACCATTACCCCAAATTCTCAGGCAACAGCCTGGTGGTTACCCTCATGGCAATTGTGCTCACCCAGACCAAGAAAGGCGAGCCACATACCCATCACATGTTAGGGAAGCACCCAACTAGGTGCAACGAAGGTCCATCACCACCTGCAGGTGACACCACTGCTCATGCTGGCACTGCAGCTAAAATCAAGTTTAGTATCTGTTCTTGTCAGTTGCTGTGGCTGTTGGATGTATAGTGGTGAGCATAGCTGCTTCCCAAGCATCTAAAAAATAAATCAGTACAATATCTAATACGTCCCCTACCCGGGTAAATTGTTTGGAGAGAGGGCCTGTAGGTGGGGGGGAAGGAGGTTTCGCTGGAAGAGCCAGAGGAGTGCCCCCTGGGCTAGCGTGTGTGGTGATGACAACAGCCAGAATGGATTTGGAGAAACTGTTGCATCAACCGGTATGGTATCGGTTCTTCTCAGTTTAATACCGTATACGTCCCTATCTTGGGACCTTATATTTTATGGATTTTTCGACCACGGAAAATGGAAAAAGAGCTTGCTCTGGCCAGGGGAGTGTCTTTCCCACTGCAGCTAAGGGGAAGTGTCCATGCGCTGCCTATCACAGGTCAGGAGGCAATTAAAAGAAGAAGAAAAAAAAACATCAGTACGATATCTAATACGTCCCCTATCCGGGTAAATTGTTTGTAGAGAGGGCCTGTAGGTGGGGGGCAGGCTGGGGGGAAGGAGGTTTCGCTGGAAGAGCCAGAGGAGTGCCCCCTGGGCTAGCGTGTGTGGTGGTGACAACAGCCGGGTGTAGTTAGAATGACGACACAGGACCCCAACTTAAAAATTTAGCATCAACCGGTACAGTCGTAAATTATGAGATTGATCAAGTGTGGTATGTCTTCTATGTATACTACTCAGTTTAATACCGTATATGGCAGCTTTCTGGAAAAATATTTGGAGAGAGAGAGAGAGAGAGAGAGAGAGAGAGAGAGAGAGAAAGATAGGACAAAGAAGTAAATTATTTGGAGAGAAGGCCTGTAGGTGGGGGGCAGGCTGGGGGGAAGGAGGTTTCGCTGGAAGAGCAAGAGGAGTGCCCCCTGGGCTAGCGTGTGTGGTGGTGACAACAGCCGGAATGCATTTGGAAATACTCTAGCATCAGCCGGTGCAGTATCGATTCTTCTCAGTTTAATACCGTATACGTCCCCTATCTTGGGACCTTATATTTTATGGATTTTTCGACCACGGAAAATGGAAAAAGAGCTTGCTCTGGCCAGGGGAGTGTCTTTCCCACTGCAGCTAAGGGAAAGTGTCCATGCTCTGCCTATCACAGGTCAGGAGGCAATTAAAAGAAGAAACAAAAAAAAACATCAGTACAATATCTAATACGTCCCCTATCCGGGTAAATTGTTTGTAGAGAGGGCCTGTAGGTGGGGGGCAGGCTGGGGGGAAGGAGGTTTCGCTGGAAGAGCCAGAGGAGTGCCCCCTGGGCTAGCGTGTGTGGTGGTGACAACAGCCGGGTGTAGTTAGAATGACGACACAGGACCCCAACTTAAAAATTTAGCATCAACCGGTACAGTCGTAAATTATGAGATTGATCAAGTGTGGTATGTCTTCTATGTATACTACTCAGTTTAATACCGTATATGGCAGCTTTCTGGAAAAATATTTGGAGAGAGAGAGAGAGAAAGATAGGACAAAGAAGTAAATTATTTGGAGAGAAGGCCTGTAGGTGGGGTGGCAGGCTGGGGGGAAGGAGGTTTCGCTGGAAGAGCCAGAGGAGTGCCCCCTGGGCTAGCGTGTGTGGTGGTGACAACAGCCGGGTGTAGTTAGAATGACGACACAGGACCCCAACTTAAAAATTTAGCATCAACCGGTACAGTCGTAAATTATGAGATTGATCAAGTGTGGTATGTCTTCTATGTATACTACTCAGTTTAATACCGTATATGGCAGCTTTCTGGAAAAATATTTGGAGAGAGAGAGAGAGAGAGAGAGAGAGAGAGAGAGAGAAAGATAGGACAAAGAAGTAAATTATTTGGAGAGAAGGCCTGTAGGTGGGGTGGCAGGCTGGGGGGAAGGAGGTTTCGCTGGAAGAGCAAGAGGAGTGCCCCCTGGGCTAGCGTGTGTGGTGGTGACAACAGCCGGAATGCATTTGGAAATACTCTAGCATCAGCCGGTGCAGTATCGATTCTTCTCAGTTTAATACCGTATACGTCCCCTATCTTGGGACCTTATATTTTATGGATTTTTCGACCACGGAAAATGGAAAAAGAGCTTGCTCTGGCCAGGGGAGTGTCTTTCCCACTGCAGCTAAGGGAAAGTGTCCATGCTCTGCCTATCACAGGTCAGGAGGCAATTAAAAGAAGAAACAAAAAAAACATCAGTACAATATCTAATACGTCCCCTATCCGGGTAAATTGTTTGTAGAGAGGGCCTGTAGGTGGGGGGCAGGCTGGGGGGAAGGAGGTTTCGCTGGAAGAGCCAGAGGAGTGCCCCCTGGGCTAGCGTGTGTGGTGGTGACAACAGCCGGGTGTAGTTAGAATGACGACACAGGACCCCAACTTAAAAATTTAGCATCAACCGGTACAGTCGTAAATTATGAGATTGATCAAGTGTGGTATGTCTTCTATGTATACTACTCAGTTTAATACCGTATATGGCAGCTTTCTGGAAAAATATTTGGAGAGAGAGAGAGAGAGAGAGAAAGATAGGACAAAGAAGTAAATTATTTGGAGAGAAGGCCTGTAGGTGGGGTGGCAGGCTGGGGGGAAGGAGGTTTCGCTGGAAGAGCCAGAGGAGTGCCCCCTGGGCTAGCGTGTGTGGTGGTGACAACAGCCGGGTGTAGTTAGAATGACGACACAGGACCCCAACTTAAAAATTTAGCATCAACCGGTACAGTCGTAAATTATGAGATTGATCAAGTGTGGTATGTCTTCTATGTATACTACTCAGTTTAATACCGTATATGGCAGCTTTCTGGAAAAATATTTGGAGAGAGAGAGAGAGAGAGAGAGAGAGAGAGAGAGAAAGATAGGACAAAGAAGTAAATTATTTGGAGAGAAGGCCTGTAGGTGGGGTGGCAGGCTGGGGGGAAGGAGGTTTCGCTGGAAGAGCAAGAGGAGTGCCCCCTGGGCTAGCGTGTGTGGTGGTGACAACAGCCGGAATGCATTTGGAAATACTCTAGCATCAGCCGGTGCAGTATCGATTCTTCTCAGTTTAATACTGTATACGTCCCCTATCTTGGGACCTTATATTTTATGGATTTTTCGACCACGGAAAATGGAAAAAGAGCTTGCTCTGGCCAGGGGAGTGTCTTTCCCACTGCAGCTAAGGGGAAGTGTCCATGCTCTGCCTATCACAGGTCAGGAGGCAATTAAAAGAAGAAACAAAAAAAAACATCAGTACAATATCTAATACGTCCCCTATCCGGGTAAATTGTTTGGAGAGAGGGCCTGTAGGTGGGGTGGCAGGCTGGGGGGAAGGAGGTTTCGCTGGAAGAGCCAGAGGAGTGCCCCCTGGGCTAGCGTGTGTGGTGGTGACAACAGCCAGGTGTACTTAGAATGACGACGCAGGACCCCAACTTAAAAATTTAGCATCAACTGGTACAATTGTCAATTATGAGCTACATCAAGTGTGGCATGACTTTTAAATGGATATTGCATGTGGTCACGTACTCCCTGGAACCCCATAGTCACCCCTTCCCTGATGTGCTAGCCCAGAACATTCTCTGCCCCAATTCGCAAGACCTTTTGCTGTTTCCGTGTGCTGACAGTGGGGATTTACCAGTGTTGTCTGAGGAGGTGGTGGACAATGGCGAGACACAGGTGTCGGGGGGTGAGGTAGTTGTATGGGAAGCAAGTTACAGTGGGGACTCCTTGGGGGGGAATTTCTCAGGATGGGACAGATTCAACTTGGGTGGATCAGGCACATTAACAGATGAATTTTTGGGGGGTTTATTTAACTTTTATTTAGCAAAAATAACCACAGAGATATTTATTCGTTATCTTCTCTGCGCAGTCTGGCTTAGGGTTTTGTCACTTTGATGGCGAGCTGTGCCGCTCTCTCCACAATGGTCTGTAGGTTCTTAGATGGAGACTTTGTCGGCGATTTCAGTACAGAAGGACTTGTTGCTCATCAACAGAACCTCGACCTCCTTGACATTGTGGACAAGGCATTTGCGGGTGGACCAGGAATTTGCGGAACCCTGTGAGCAGCATGTGTTTGGTCTTCTACTTGCTACCGTATCCAATGTTGGGCAATATAGATTCGCAAGTAATATTATTTTTCACACCTATCCCAAAAATAAAAATGTATGCAGTTTGCGCAAATAAAACTGGAAACTGGAATTGGAGAGAGGGCCTGTAGGTGGACCTCCGGAAAAATTGTTTGGAGAGAGGGCCTGTAGGTGGAACTCCGGAAAAATTGTTTGGACAGAGGGCCTGTAGGTGGACCTCCGGAAAAATAGTTTGAAGAGAGGGCCTGTAGGTGGACCTCCGGAAAAATTGTTTGAAGAGAGGGCCTGTATCCAATGTTGGGCAATATAGATTCACAAGTAATATTATTTTTCACACCTATCCCAAAAATAAAAATGTATGCAGTTTGCGCAAATAAAACTGGAAACTGGAATTGGAGAGAGGGCCTGTAGGTGGACCTCCGGAAAAATTGTTTGGAGAGAGGGCCTGTAGGTGGAACTCCGGAAAAATTGTTTGGACAGAGGGCCTGTAGGTGGACCTCCGGAAAAAATAGTTTGAAGAGAGGGCCTGTAGGTGGACCTCCGGAAAAATTGTTTGGACAGAGGGCCTGTAGGTGGACCTCCGGAAAAATTGTTTGGACAGAGGGCCTGTAGGTGGACCTCCGGAAAAATTGTTTGAAGAGAGGGCCTGTAGGTGGACCTCCGGAAAAATTGTTTGGACAGAGGGCCTGTAGGTGGAACTCCTGAAAAATTGTTTGGAGAGAGGGCCTGTAGGTGGACCTCTGGAAAAATTGTTAGGACAGAGGGCCTGTAGGTGGACCTCCGGAAAAATTGTTTGAATAGAGGGCCTGTAGGGGGTCCTCCTGAAAAATTGTGGTAAGAGTGCCAGTTGGACCTCTAAAAAATGGCGTTTTTTGGATCAGCGTTAGGCAAAGACGATATGGAGGAGGAGTAGAGAAGAGGAATTGGATACATAAGTTATTTAAATCTTTAGCTGCTTTCCCCCGGAGGAGATTTGAATTCCGGTGAAATCCAGGCTTTGTTCATTTTAATAAGCGTCAGCCTGTCAGCGCTGTCAATTCACAGGCGTGTACGCTTATCGGTGATGACGCCACTAGCTGCACTGAATACCCGCTCTGACAGCACGCTAGCGGCAGGGCAGGCCAGCACCTCCAAGGCGTACAGCGCCAGTTCAGGCCACGTGTCCAGCTTTGAAACCCAATAGTTGTATGGAGCAGAGTGATCGGTCCGGACGTTGGTATGGTCAGCTAGGTACTCCCTCACCATCTTTCTGTACAGCTCCCCCCTACTCTGCCTAGACTGGGGACAGGTAAACAGTGTCTTGCTGGGGGTGACATAAAAGTGGCAAAGGCCTTGGAGAGCGTTCCCCTGCCAGTGCTGGTCAAGCTGCCTGCTCGCCTCCTCTCCCCCGCTACTTGGCTCACAGAACCATGCCCTCTGCCGCTAGCCGGCGTCAGATGGGAAGAATTGTTTCAGCTTGTGCACCAGGGCCTGTTGATATCTATTCACTCTCATACTCCTTTCCTCTGCAGGGATGAGAGTGGAAAGGTTTCTGCTTGTACCGTGGGTCCAGGAGAGTGAACACCCAGTAATCGGTGTTTGAAAAAATTCTTCTAACCGCGAGGGTCACGGGATAGGCAGCCTAACATGAAGTCTGCCATGTGCGCCAGAGTCCCAACACGTAATAATTCCCTCTCCTCACTGGCCTGGACTCTCCATTTCCTCCTCCTCCAAGTCCTCCTCTTCAGCCCATACACGCTCAAGAGTTAAGGACTGAGCACTGGTACCCTCTACTGTCTTGCCGACATTCTCCTCCTCTTCCTCCTCATTCCTCATCCCCCTCCTCCGATACGTGCTGAGAAACAGAATGGAAGGTGCTCTGGCTATCAAGCGACGTATCTTCTCCACCGTCTCTTGTGACAAGCGCAAAGCATCCGACTTGATGCTGAGCAGTGAGTTTTTCAAAAGCAAAGCAGCGGGATGGTGAGGCTGATTAATGGCGGCATCGCCGCTGACCATCTGTGTTGACTCCTCAAAGTTGCTCAAAACACCTGGCAGATATCAGACATCCACGTCCACTCCTCATTGTAGACTTGAGGAATCTGAGAGACCCTGACTACCAGTTCTGGTGGAAGATGACATCTGGCAGTCTATAATCGCTCTGCGCTGCTGGTAAACTCTGGTAACATGTTTAATGTGGAATTCCATCTCGTGGGGCATGTCGCCACAACAGTCGGTGAGCGGGCAGTGTAGGCGGCGCTGCGCTGCCCTGAGAGTGGCAGCATCTGTGTTCGACTTGCGGAAATGCGCACAGATAGGGCGCACCTTGGTGAGCAAATCAGACAGATTGGTATGTCTTGGAGGAACGCGCTGAACTATTAGATTGAACACGTGGGCCAGGCATGGCACATGTGTCAGGTCTGCCGAGT
>ONZH01007670.1:0-31998 GCA_900303285.1 Rhinella marina | reverse complement strand
ACCAGGTGGCGCATGGTGTTACTAGCTATACAATAGAGTTGATTGAACGTGCTCGTAACGAGCACTGTACTGCTCGGATCCCCTGTGCTCCGCTGCGCAGCCATCCGGATCCGTCCTCACCTGCCTGTAAGTCAATGGGCACGGATCCGTTTGGTATCACACACTAGTGTGTGACACCAAATGGATCCGTCCTCCTCACCCGACTGTAAGTCAGTGGGGACGGATCCGTTTGGTACGACACACTTGTGTGTCATACCAAACGGATCCGCCCCCATTGACTTACAGTCAGGTGAGGACGGATCCGGATGCCTGCGGGCATGCGAGCGCAGGGGATCCAAGCACTACAGTGCTAGTTACGAGCACGTTCGATCAACTCTATTATACAACGTTCAGCGCGCAGGTGGCGCATTGTGTTACTAGCTAATACCTGAACTTAAAGTATTCACTTTCAAGTGTTTGTCTTACATTTAACATATATTTAAAAATATATTGTATACATTAAACAAATCTCTCCAAGGGATGCTTTTTTTTTTTTTTTTTTTTTTTACTGTGCAATGATTACCATATATTTTGACCTGTGCCCCTGTGCCATTGTTCACCACAATTCTATATGCCCTATACTATGATTTAGATACACTTGGTGTCAGTATACAGTGCTAGTCTAGTATTATATTTGTTATATGCAAATAACACACACCAACCACTTGCAGAGATTATTATTTACTTTTAACAGTCCCATTATATGTTACAAATGTACATAATACAATTCAGCCACATTGGGTGTCAGTATATGCCTCAATTTTTGCATGACATTTAAAATAGCTATTGATTATCTGCTGAGCTATGTATCTAATCCCATCATGTGTGATACTGTCTGCAGAGCTGTGTATCTAATCCCATTCTGGGTGACAGTGTCAGCTAAACTACGTATCTAATCCTATTATGTGTGATACTGCCTGCTGATTTGTGTATATAATCATATCATGTGTGATACTGTTTGCAGAGTTGTGTATCTAATCCTATCAGGTGTGATACTGCCCGCTTAGCTGTGTATCTAATCCTATCATGTGTGATACTGTCTGCTAAACTGGGTATCTTATCCTATCATGTGTGATACTGTCTGCTGAGCTGTGTATCTAATCCTATCCTGTGTGATACTGTCTGCTAAGCTGTGTATCTAATCCTATCAGGTGTGGTACTGACCGCTTAGCTGTGTATCTAATCCTATTCTGGGTGACAGTGTCTGCTAAACTGGGTATCTAATCCTATCATGTGTGATACTGTCTGCTGAGCTGTGTATCTAATCCTAATTAGATAGCTAATTAGCGCAGGGCAAAAGAGGGCATCGGAGCATGAGATGCTCCAATGCCCTAGTCAGGCGGGCTGCCTGGGTGAAATTAAGGGTATGTCCGGGTTCAGCTCTGAACCCAGACAACCCCTTTAAGAAATCTGATGATCAGGAGCTCACTACCATCCAGTATACAGAAAGGAACCTTTCCCTGCAATGTGAGGAGCTGCAAAACCTGTCCACACATACTGACCACAGACAGGATACATATCCCCAACAAAAGGGAGGGCTATAAGATTCCTGGAACATTCTCATGTTCTATATCCAATGTGGTGTACCTCATTATGTGCACAAAACGCCCCATTCAGGCTCATTTTTTGTGGGGGAAACAGGGCAGACCCTCACCGTCACACTATAAAGGAGAAAAAGACAACGTTCCCTGTTGCCAAATATTTTTGTGATCCTGGCCATTACATTAGAAACCTCCAAATATTGATATTAAAGAGTAATTTCACATCCCAAAGAGATAGAAGAGTTTGGGAATAAAAATTGATGACTCTCTTTGACACACTCAACACTGGACTGAATTTGTCTCAAGGTTTTATGGCTACAACATCGAAGGAGAAAGAGGGGTTGTCTCCACTCTAAACTCAGAGACTTAACAGGCTTTCACACAGCTTAGGGCTCGTTCACATCACCGTTAGGGCTTCCGTTCAGGCTTTCCGTTATAACATCCTGTCGACAGGACTTTGGTTTCCGTCCAGCATAACGGCATCCAGACGGATCCGTTATGCAGGGCCATAGGCTTCTATTATGACGGATCAAAACGGAATGCCTCTTAAAGGTGTCCGTTTTGATGTCCGTCCTAGGGATTCCGTTTCTTTCCGTTATAACGATGTTATAACGGAAAGCCTGAACGGAAGCCCTAACGGTGATGTGAATGCACCCTTACCTGTAAACTAATTAAGGACTCTTTCTCCAAGACCATACTTCTGTTTGTTGGTGTATTGCAATTTATTCTTCCACCTCTCTGTTCCTTCCTGCTTATATCCATGTTTCTTTAGAGATTTTTTCATTCCTGGTCTTAAAGAAGGGACCTCAGTCTCGAAAGCTTGCCACTTTATAACATCATGTATTTAAGGCTACTTTCACACTAGCGTTTTATTTTTCCGGTATTGAGTTCCGTCATAGGGGCTCAATACCGGAAAAAAACGCTTCAGTTTCGCCCACATTCATTGTCAATGAGGACAAAACTGAACTGAAGACAACATGCTGCGGTTTGCTCTCCGTCCTGGGCATCCGCACCAAGACAAGACACACTCAGTAAACGGATCCGTCCTCCATTGATTTTCAATGGAGTTCATAACGGATCCGTCCACAGTACACCACACATGACAGACACATACACACAGACATACACATTCTGCATTGCGTGAAAAACGCAGCATGTTCTATATTCTGCGTTTTTCACGCAGCCCTGGCCCCATAGAAGTGAACTTCAGTGAAAAACG
Source organism: Rhinella marina (assembly GCA_900303285.1). Lineage (NCBI taxonomy): Eukaryota > Metazoa > Chordata > Amphibia > Anura > Bufonidae > Rhinella > Rhinella marina. The sequence continues at coordinate 29,199 of ONZH01007670.1, read as the reverse complement.
CATTGCATCCTGAAGGAAGTGCGGATGCAATGCGTTTTTCACTGATGGTTGCTAAGAGATGTTGTTTGAAAAACCTTCAGTTGTTTATCACAAGCGTGAAAATCACATCAAAACGCATCGCACCCGCGCTGAAAAAACTGAACAACTGAACGCAATCGCAGACAAAACTAACTGAACTTGCTTGTAAAATGGTGCAAGTTTTCCTGAACGCACCCTGAACGCATCCGGACCTAATCTATCACGCTTGTGTGAAAGGGGCCTAAGTGTACAGGCCTCATATTTACTGCTTATCTCAAAGCTCCAGTCTCCATTCCCTGTGTCTTTTTTACCTGACTATTCACCTTTGTATCCAGCTGTTCTTTTATTAGTCCCTGATTAAGGTAAATACAGTCCCTCCTCTATTGTTCTAACCTAGACGTGTAAATGTAAGGCTTCATTCACACGACCGTATTTTGTTTCCGTGTCCGTTCCGTTTTTTTTGCGGACCGTATGTGGAACCATTCATTTCAATGGGTCCGCAAAAAAAACGGAAGGTACTCCGTTTGCATTCCGTTTCCGTATGTCCGCATTTCCGTTCCGCAAAAAAGATGGAACATGTCCTATTCTTGTCCGTTTTGCTGACAAGGATAGGCATTGTTACAATGGATCCGCAAAAAAAACGGAAACACGGATGCCATACGGAACGTCATCCGTTTTTTTGCGGATCCGCAATTTGTGGACCGCAAAACACATACGGTCGTGTGAATGAAGCCTAGGCTTTACTTCTTCTGAGACATCTTCATCCAGAATACAAACTTCCTAAGTGCACAAAATCATATTGTACCAGAATTGTAACTAATGAAATATTCACTGCAATGTTTTTGCTTCCCACAACTATCACCCCTATTTTCCTGCACTGCCTAAAACACCCTAAATCCCTGTACCTGCAGTTACCGCCAGTACCGCAGGGGGAACACGTGAGCGTCAGGGATATGTGACAGTGTGGTGTTGCCGATGGTTTACTCATGGTTTTCAGTAGTGTCCCCTGGACCGGCGTGCAGTTAGGTGGAGGGTGCACACAACTTCCCTAGGGGCACACTCTGTACGCAGGACTCCGCTGGATGGTGAGACGAGGTGCCCTTGGTGGTAATTTTGGCAGTGTCAGTCGGCTGGGTCCTGGTTTGTCGTGACGCTAGTGTCTTAAGGTAGACACACCCTTAGTAGTAGTAATGAGGAGGAAGCAGCTTGTGTGAAAACAATAACTTTTTACTCTTTGTCTTGCAAAGGGTCTCATACAGGTTATAAATAATCCACTTGATATAGAATGAGAATGCTGCAGGAAAAATCCTCCTTAGGCTGGTTACTAGTTGATGTTGGCAGAGAGATAATATTGCTCTTATGATGAGAGTAATTCACGTATTATAATCCACTTATGATGATAATCCTCTTATGATAATGATCCACCTGATCTAGGCCTAGCTTAGGATAGTACAATATAGTTTCAGTCCTTCATATAAGCAACCCCACAGGGCAGACATTAATACTTCTGAACCACTGTTTCCTGGGTGCCTTAAATATGCAGAAATCAGTCCACTCTTCCCAGAGGGCACAAAGTGGGCATAAATATAACTGTGTGCACTTACAGTCATTCAATCGTGTGCTGATGCCGGAAGCTAAATCTTCAACCCTCCAGTTGCCAGCTAAAGTCCATAAAGCATAAATTCAGCTATTACCTAAGCTGATCTTCCTTCTATCCATTTATAGCTGGGTTCCTAGTGGCTTGGTATGGTGAGTACCAAAGGCAACCTGACTTGGCCAGGGTAAGATAAATTGGCAGCCTCAGGTTGGATAAAAACTCCAGTTTCTTCTCCTGCACTTGACAGGCCTCTTCCACACGGGCGTCACGGATTCAGTCCGGATGCATTCTGGAAAATCCGCACCAATGCGTTATTCACGCAGTCCCATTCACTTCAATGGGGCCAGGGCTGCGTGAAAAACGCAGAATGTAGAATATGCTGCGATTTTCACGCAACGGCGAACTGATGCATGAAAAACATTGCTCATGGGAAAAGCCCCATTGAAATGAATGGGTCAGGATTCAGTGAGGGTGAAATGCGTTCGAATCACGCATTGTACCCGCGCGGAAATCTCGCCCGTGTGAAAGGGGCCTTAAGATGTTTCTCTCTGTCTGGTCTGGACTGGTCTCCTATTCTCCCTCTACTCTGGACTTAATCAGTTACACAGCACCACCTAGTGTTGGAATGGTGTAATGGTGTACTCAGCCTAGATAGGAATTTCCTTTGCAGCAAATAATGACAATATAATAATTACAGTGACATGGCTATTATAAATACACAGTTATAGACAATTTGCTGTGTCCCTTTCATACTTTATGTGGGACACTGCACACCCAGCAAGGAACTTCTAATCTCTCCCACCATCTGACCTCCTGCTCAGATCTGTTCTGGAGATAGTGCGGGAGATGATGACAAAAGCAAGCAGAGCTAGTGCAGAGACCACACACAATAGGTTTAGATGCTCAACGCTGTAGACAGTATCAAACATAATAGGATTAGATAGACAACTCTTCAGACAGTATAACACACAATAGGCTTAGATGCACAAAACTGCAGACAGTATCACACATAATATGGGTAAGATTCACTGCTGATCAGGCAGTATCACACATAATAGGATTAGATACACAGTTCAGCAAACAGTATCACATATGATAGGATTAGATACACAACTTTTCAGGCAGTATCACACACAATAGGCTTAGATGCTCAACGCTGTAGACAGTATCATACCTGATATGATTAGATACACTGCTGAGCAGAGAGTACCACACACAACAGGCTTAGATACATGACTCTGCTGACAGTATTACATATGATAGGATTAGATACACAGCCCAGCAGGCAGTATCACACATGTGATTAGATACACAACTCTTCAGGCAGTATCACACACAATAGGTTTAGATGCACAAGGCTGCAGACAGTATCACACATGATAGGATTAGATACACAGGTTAGCAGACAGAACCACACACAATAGGCTTACATAAATGACTCTGAAGACAGTATCACACGATAGGATTAGATACACTGCTGATCAGGCAGTATCACATGTGATAGGATTAGATACACAGCGAAGCAGGCAGTATCACACATGATGTTTGGATTTTGGATTTAGTTTTCCTTTATTCTCATGTGTTTGACCTTCACACACTTAATATTCTCAGTAGATCTCACCAGATTTAGCTGGGTCTGCCGATAGATTTCTCATATCTGAGGTCAGCTGCTCTAAAAAAAAGAAAAAGCAGCTGAGCAATCAGCTAAATGTGGAGCACTCACCGCCCAGTGGTTGTGACGTGTATTGCAGTTTTTTAAAGTTTAGTTACAATCTCGCGATATCATGTTGTTTTGCTGTCAGGACAAAACTGACACCACTCTGAGTTTGGAGATAAGTTAAAGGAGAACTGTCGTCACAAATTAGAAATATATCTAAAATGTTAAAACATGCAATGTAAGTTTTAGAATTTTTGTGCTTATAATTTTTTTTTACCATTAAAGGAAATATTTAAAAAATTCATAATAATTGTGTAGAACTTCCTATGTTGACCAGCAGGGGGAGCACAACTGAAAAGTTGAGTGTAGGGAAGCCGTCTGTAGCCCAGTGCTATAAACTGTTATCTGGCTATTCACACCTCCTGTGACATCACGGTGCTCTTAGGCTACTTTCACACTAGCGTTATGGAATTCCGGTATTGAGTTCCGTCATAGGGGCTCAATACCGGAATAAAACGCTTCCGTTTTGTCCCCATTCATTGTCAATGGGGACAAAACTGAACTGAAGACAACGGAATGCTCCTGAAAGCATTCCGTTCAGTCTTCAGACCGGAGAGCAAACCGCAACATGTTGCGGTTTGCTCTCCGTACTAGTTATCCGCACCTAAACGGATCCGGAATGACCCCCAATGCAAGTCAATGGGGACGGATCCGTTTGGTGTGGACACACTTGTAAACGGATCCGTCCTCCATTGACTTTCAATAGAGGTTATTCCGGATCCGTTTAAAAGCTAATACAACCGGATCCGGAATTACGGATCCACAAGGTTGTATTACTCAGTACGGATCCGGCGGGTCCCTTCACCCGCCGGATCCGTACTAACGCTAGTGTGAAAGTAGCCTTACTTGCTTATCTGATAACAAAAGATTGTCTTCCACAATACAGTGTCCAGCGGCCATCTTGTTGTAATCTGCACTTTGATAGCATAGGAGGCACAGTCAGCAATGTTATTTCCAATTGTGATGCTGATTATTCCTCCACCACAGGCATTTTCTCCACTGATAGGTAGCAGAGTTAGGGTGGTAGTGCATGACTGAGTTTGATCTGACATCACTGTATTTATTATCCCTGTACGGTGACATCACTGTATTTATTATCCCTGTACTGTGACATCACTCTTTATTATCCCTGCACTGTGACATCACTGCATTTATTATCCCTGTACGGTGACATCACTGTGTTTATTATTAGTGTTGAGCGAGCTGCTGGACGGAGGAATCACTACAAAGTAGAAGCCTGAGGAGGTAAGTGGTCTGTGTTTGTTTGTTTGTTTTTTGTTTGTTTTCTATTTTTCAGGATCGTGAATGCTGAGGACTACGTCGGATTCGGTGGATTACGTCGGACCAGCCGTGATTACTAAACGGACCAGCCGTGATTACTAAAACTGCAATGTTGTAAAAAAAACACACACACTTGTGAAATAAATACTCCCCCAGACCCCTGTTTGACCATTTTATTTAAAAAATAAAAAAGCTGGTCCGACCTAATCCACCGAATCCGACGTAGTCCTCTGCATTCACAATCCTGAAAAATAGAAAACAAACAAACAAAAAAACAAACAAACAAACACAGACCACTTACCTCCTCAGGCTTCTTCTTTGTAGTGATTCCTCCCGTCCAGCAGCTCGATCAACACTAATAATAAACACAGTGATGTCACCGTACAGGGATAATAAATACAGGGATGTCACAGTACAGGGATAATAAACACAGTGATGTCACCGTACAGAGATAATAAACACAGTGATGTCACCGTACAGGGATAATAACCACAGTGATGTCACAGTACAGGGATAATAACCACAGTGATGTCACAGTACAGGGATAATAAACACAGTGATGTCACAGTACATGGATAATAAACACAGTGATGTCAAAGTACAGGGATAATAAACACAGTGATGTCACAGTACATGGATAATAAACACAGTGATGTCAAAGTACAGGGATAATAAACAGTGATGTCACAGTACAGGGATAATAAACACAGTGCAGTCCCCTCACAGAAAGTCAAAAAAAATAAAAACCTTATACTTACCTTTTTTTCTAGCTGCAGAATCACCAGCAGATCTTCTCTTGTCTGGAGGGGGCGGAGCCAATGCTGACTGACAGCCGGCCCCGCCCCCCGCCCAGACATGAGGCAAAAGGTACGGAGAGGGGGGGGACTCGGAGGATGAAAGAAACAGGCAGCCGATTCCGGCTGTCTGTTTCTTCTTGCAGCAGGCAACTGTCCTGCGCTTTACACATACACAGCGCTCCCATGATTTTTCAATAGGGTCGGCTCCGTCCGCACTGGGAATGGAGCATACAACTGTAAGTCATTTGTCTATGTGTTGTTCAGTGACACATAGGCACGTGACTATGAAAATGGCAGCCCCCATAAAGTTACAAAAATGTAAAATACACAAAACACAATACACGCATAATAAACTTCATTATACATATGAAAAGTATTTTTAATGTTTTATAACATATGTTTTTTTATTTTTTCACGATAGTGTCCCTTTAAGTGGGGACACATCTGTACATCGCCACTGCACAATACCCTGCAAGCGGCGATGTAGAATAACAGACATTGCCTCTGGAGCTGAGGCTATTAGTAACAGCCTGCTCCGGGGGTTGCGGCAATTTTCCAGCGGTCTGTGGTCCCGATCGCCGACTGCAAAACGGCGGCATTAATCTACGTCGCTGCTGCACAAAGCCCAGCAAGCGGCGACGTAGATTTACTGTCGCCGGTCATGAAGGACCAGACCTAATTTTGGAAATCTGACATGTGGTAATAACTTTGGAAGTCCTTTACTTATCCAAGCCATTCTAAAGCGTTGTTCACATATCAGTTATTGGATCAGTTATTTCCATCAGTTATTGTCAGCCAAAACCAGGAGTGGACACTAAACAGAGATCAGTTATAATGAAAAGATCTGCACCTGTTTTGTGTTTTTGACCCGCACCTGGTTTTGGCTCACAATAAATGATGGAAATAACTGATCAAATAACTGATATGTGAACAACCCCTAAGACTGTTTCTGGTAACACATTGTACTGTATGATAGTGGTGAATTTGAGTCAGTATAAATCACCTTTATTTATATAAAAAAAAAAAATAATAATCTAAATTTACAGAAAATTAAACAAAAAAATATTTTTTCACAATTTTAATTTTTCTGCTTTTAAGGAAAAATAGTGATACCACATAAAGTAGTTATTACTTCAGATTTCCCATGTGTCTATTTATGTTAGCATTGTTTTGTTAATGTAATTTTATTTTCTTAGAAGACTTAGAATTTTAGAAACAATTCTTAAAATTTTTAAGAAAATTTCCAAAACCCACTCTTTTTAAGGACTAGTTCAGTTATGAAGTCAAGTTATTCAAAAGTTATTTTACAATTTTTGTTAACTCTTTAGGTGTTCCACAAAAATTAAAGGAATATTTCAAACTTTCACTTTTTTGGCAGATCTTCCATTTTTTCCTGTAACACAGAAAGGGTTAACAGCCACTCAATATCTATTACCCTGATTCTGCAGGAAACACCCCATATGTGTTCATAAACACACAGCAAGGCTCAGAAGGAAAGAGCGCCATATGGCTTTTGGAGTGCAGATTTTGCTGGACTGGTCTTTAGGCACCATGTCACATTTGAAGAACCCCTGATGCACCACAAGAGTAGAAACTCCCAAAAAGTGACCCAGATTTGGAAATCACATGATAAGTTGGTGACAGTTTTGTTGGTACTATTTTTGATCAATATTACACTTTTTGTGAGGCAAGGTAACAAAAAAATGAAAAGTTAGATTGTGCTATTTTTATAGAGCTGGTTGTTACAGAATCGATGACATTAAATATGCCTACATTTATTTATTTTTTGTTTCAGTTTACACAATAAAAGCCCCATTTTTTATTTTTTGGGTGATTGTCTCATGTAGGGGCTAATTTTTGTGGGATGAGGTGATGGTACTACTTTGGTCTATATTTGACCTTTTGATCAATCTGCGCCTGAAATACGCCTAATATAGGCGTATTTCAGCTTAATAAATGACCCCCATACTGCCTTAACACAGGTTCAGTCCTATCTGAACTCTGTTCTTTGTCAGCCACATACCATGTTCCCTGACTTCATGGACTTCTGGAAAGGTAGATTGGAACAGTAGCTTGAGCTAGCCCAGTATGCTTTCTCTGTAAGGTCTTGCCCAGCCTCCAGCTTAATCTAAGATAGGGTTTTAAGTGTGACAGGTGGCATTGTGACACCCAAATGAACAAAGTTGTCCTCTGCCAGAGTACAAAACATCACTTTTGTCAAAATGAATGAGGATTTTCACACACCTCCAGCTGAGGCTGGTGAATAGATCTATCCTTGCTGACAGTGCCACTGTCTGTCTGCCAACTATCATATTCTGTACATCATCACATTCTGTATATCATGCCACTATCTACCTGCCTACCATCCTTCCTGACACAGTCATTTTTCACCTTCCTTACACAGGTTATTCTGAAGTGACACTTTGCCCTTCTTGATAGTTATAAATTTGGGTTGATATATTTTACGTTCATATTCGCATTTTCTCTCTCCGAATTTTTCTGCTGTTAAGACAGATAGTGATACCTTCGTAATATAGGTATTAATTAACCCCTTAGTGACCACCAATACGCTGCCACCTTTTCATCACGGCCCAATCTAAGCGCGGCAGGAGTGCCAATCATGAATGTTTAACAACTTACATGCTGCAGGCAATGGTGCCAGCCGCATCTAAGCTGTGACAGACAGAGCGGACACCCTCTGTCTCCCATCGGCACTCCATAAATGCGATTGTGGCGTACCAATGGGTGTAAAGGCTGGCTGGGGCCAGCTGGCTGGTCAATGTAAGTATAGCACTGACATTAAAATGCAATGCGTTATAGGGATAGTACATTGTATTTTAAAAGCAATCTAAATATTGCCTGTTATATTCCCTTTGTGGAACTATTAAGTAGTAAAAAAAATACAAACTGTAATGAAAAAAAAATCCAATTAAAAATGGTGTTTTTTCCATTGAAAATATGCTTTTCAATTAAAACAATTGCAAAAATAAAACCTCCCCCACATGTTTGGAATCACCGCATCTGTAATGACCTGCACTACACAAATATCATGTAAATGATCCCCTATGGGGAACACCATAAAAAAAAGAAAGAAAAAATTTAAGTGATCAAAAAGCGTAATTTACCCCCAAAATGATGCCAATGAAAACTACAAGTGGTCCTGTAAAAATCAAGCCCTGACATAGCTCCATAGAAAGAAAAATTAAAAAAAGTTATGGGCCTTGGGAAGCAGCGTTGTAAAAAGATTTTCTTCTCTTAGAAAAAAAGGGGTTTTATTGCACATAAGTAGTAAAACGTAAAAAACAATATTTATTTGGTATCACTGTAATTGTATTGACCCAGAGAACAAAGACATTATGTTATTTATACTGAAAAATGAATGCTATAAAATTTATAATGTAAAAGCTCATTGGCAGTATTGCTGTTTTTCCCCATCTCCCCCCAAGAAAAAAAATAATAAAAGTTATGTGTACCCCAAAATGACACCATTAAAAACTACAACTTTTCCCGTAAAAAACAAGCCCTCATACAGCTACATAAACAGAAAAAAAAGGTTATAGCTCTTGGAAAACTATGAAGAAAAATTGCTTGGTCTGTAAAGCCGAAAACAGGCTGGTCTCCAAGGGGTTAAAATTCTTCATATGACTACTATAATTTTAGAAGCAATTGTTCAAATTTTCAAGAAAGGACTTTGAGGAACGTACATAATAGAAAACACCCAGAAATTATGCCATTTTAGAAACTACCCCTCAAATTATTCAAAACTAATTTTACAAACTTTTTTTAACTGTTTAGGTGTTCCACAAGTGTTAAAGGAAAATGGTGTCGAAATTTCAAAATTTCATTTTTTGCAGAATTTCAACTTTAATAATTTTTTTTGTGATATCGCAAGGGTTAACAACAAAAAATTCCTCAGTATTTATTACCCTCATTCTGCAGATTAGGAAAACATCCCATATGTGGTTATAAACAGTTGTATGGGCATACCACAGAGCTTAGAAGGATAGGCGTGCCATATGGTTTTTAGAGGGCAGATTTTTCTGGATTGTTTTTTGGATTTATTGATGGGTGTAGTGAGTTCTTTGACCTTACAGGAATTTAGAAACATTTTGCTGTGAAAATGAAACATTAAATTTTTTTTCCAATAAAATATTATTTTATCCCCAGATTTTTCATTTTCACCAGATGTAACAGGAGAAAAAGCACCCACAATGTGTTTTTTCCAGAATGTAAACAACCCTTATGTGGTCATAAACTGCTATATGTGTGTGGGTGAAAAAGGCGTGTGTCGTTTGATAACTGTTATTGAACAAAAACTATGCACCATGTCACATTTGAAGAGACCCTGAGATACACATACAGTGGAAATCACCAAAAAACCTACCTCATTTTGGAAACTACACCCCTAACAAAATTTATTGAGGGGTGTAATGAGTGCATTGACCCCGCAGGAATTTAATAGAATTTAGAAACACCTGGCTGGGAAATGAAAATTTTCCTTTTTTTCAAATAAAATGTTGCTTTAGCCCCAGAACTTTAATTTCCACAAGTGGTAACAGGAGAAAACGGACCCCACAATTTGCTACCCATTTCTTCCTGAATACTGCAAAATCCCATATGTGGTTGTAAACTGCTGTTTGGGCAAATTGCAGGGTTCAGAAGGGAAAGAGCAGCAAGTGCATTTAAAGGGTTATTCCCATCTCAGACAATGGGGGCATATCGCTGGGACCCACACCTATATCGAGAACGGGGCCCCGAAAGTCAAGGCGGGCGCACCGCACATGCGCGGCCGCCCTCCATTCATTTGTATGTGGCCGGCGAAAATAGCCGAGCGCTGGCTCGGCTATTTCTGTCGGCTCTATACAAATGAACGGGAGCTGGGACGCTCAGCTATTTTCGGCGGCCCCATACAAATGAATGGAGGGTGGCCACGCATGCGCGGTGCGCCCTCCTTGACTTTCGGGGCCCCATTCTCGCACCTATAGGACAATGGGGGCATATCCTAGCGATATGCCCCCATTGTCCGAGATGGGAATAACCCTTTAAGGCCTAGTTTGGTGATTTATACAGCACTGGTCAACAACTACAGAAGCTCTGAGGTTAAATAAAAAAGAAACCCCCCATTTTAGAATCCATGCCCCTCACAGAATTTACCAAAGGGCCTAGTGAGCATTTTGACCCAAAAGGTATATTGCAAAATTTAATTCAGTTTTTATATTTTACAGATTGTGCAGCAAGCTCTGGAAAGTGCTAGGCAAGGACGGACATGCATAGTGATTGCTCATCGATTAAGCACCATACAGAACGCTGATATTATCGCAGTTATTAAGAACGGGAAAGTGGTGGAATATGGCACTCATAACCAGCTATTGGCTAACAAAGCTGATTACTATGCTCTTGTGAACGCACATGACTCAAACTAGGCCTCATACACATACAAAGTACAGTACTCCAGTACAGAACTTCTAAGTACTCCAATTGGCTCTGTGAGGTGGTGTATTCTACTTGTTAGCAATCACTGTAGGGGAGAATAAAGAAATATACAGTATGTGAGAAACAAAAAACTATGTATGCCTTTGTATTAAATCAGAGGTATAGAGCAGGCCCATAGATTTCTTTCAGTGCTGTATAATAAATCCACACAACTTGAGTCTGTATTTTTTTTGTGTGTAAGCTCTAACTGAAATTTCAAAGCTCTAGGTATAGGATCAAAAGAAAAAGGTTTGGTACCGTGTTAGCCAGTAGTGCGAAATAGGACACTGACGGCGAGAATAAGGTCTCACTGTAATTCCGTAAAGGACAACTTTCCCTGTTGTCAAACATTTTGGTGATCCTGGTCATATATAAGACAAAATAAATCACAGAAAAAAAGTTTTTAATTTTTTTATGCACTAACAAAATAAATTCAAACAATATATATATATATATATATATATATATATATATATATATAAAATGTAGCAGTTTGGGGGGTGTAGTTAGGAAATCAGGGTAGCAGCTTTCACCCAGGACATATATTTACTGCTGGCTCTTAGAAGAGTTTTCTTCTGTCGTTGCCCCAAGCAACCAAGAATGATCATAGACGAAAGTGCCCACATCCTCCACCATATGTAGCAGTTTGGGGGGTGTGGTTAGGCAAAAGAGACACTCTCAGCGCAGTATTCTTGTGAATGCAGGACTTAGACGCTTTATTTCTCTTTCAGCAAGACAGTCCAATAAACACCAAGGTAGCTTGTTTCATCAGCATATAAAAAGTATAGAACAAACAAGGAATGCTTCAATCAACAGAAAGCAGTCAATGTGCATCGCATACAGTCCAGCACTTTGCAGGAGTTAGCTCTCACCCCTCTGTAGTATCAGGTCTGTCCAGCTGCAGACCAGTCATCACACTGTGGCTTTTCTCCTCCTCTAACACACACTCCCAGCAGTGCTTTTCTGGTTTTAATTGCCCTGCACCTGTGTGGAGGGAAGTCACTATATTAACCTCTTAATAGGCGCCTAGGAATATATCTCCCTTGGTAGATTAACCCCTTCAACCTGTTACAATATATATATATATATATATATATATATATATATATATATATATATATATATATACTAAGCCCTCATTCCGATATGACAAAATCTGAGACTCTTAGCCAATATATCTTGATTAAAACACATCCCAGATTTTGTCATATCAGAATGAGGGCCCAGTCTATATATATTGTTTGCATCTATTTTGTTAGTGCATAAAAAATTAAAAACTTTTTTTACAGTGTTCCCTCAACATACAATATTAATTGGTTCCAGGATGACCATTGTATGTTGAATCCTTTGTAAGTTGAGTAATTGGTTCCAAAGCCCCAAAATATCATCCAAGATAAGAGAAAATGAAGATTAAAAAAAAATAAGCAGATAACTAAGACAGATAAAACAAGTCCTTACATATAACAGTCAGGATTAGCTGATAACTAGCATCTAATACAGATATTTTACTAGAGAAGTGGCCTGGATTGGTTGGATCTGAGTCTGAGACATTGTATGTTGAGTTTAGTTTCAACTTACGATGGGTCAGAAAATTCCATTGTATGTTGAAAATATTGTATCCTGAGGCCATTGTATCTTGAGGGACCACTGTATTTTGTTTTATAGGTGTAGTTATTGACATCCGCAATTACTTATTATATTGTGCAGGATGTTTTTTTTTTTATCTTAGTTTACCTTTTTTTCTGTGATTTTTGTTTAGTTTGTAGTATGTATTTGAGAGTATGGCACCTTCAAGTGTGAATGCGCTCTTATTTTATTTTGAGTAGCATTCCTGTGTACTTTTGCCCTTCCCATCAGACAGATCGTCTTGATTAGGTGGTACATATAGGTGTGCTTGCTCCTCCTCTTAATGGTTGCTGGATGCACATAGAGGTGATTAGGAGCAGCACACTACATATGTCCACAGTCTGCGCTTTTGAAAGTAGATGCTCAACGGCATAGGTAGGTTTAGCGTAGGACCTACCTGACCTGAGACCACCTTGGGGCTGGGTGGGTGGGCACAGATGTGTTTTGATCAAGATATATTGGCTAAGAGTCTCAGATTTCGTCATATCAGAATGAGGGCTTAGTCTGTATATACTGTTTGCATCTGTTTTGTTCGTGCATAAAAAATTAAAAACTTGTTTCTGTGATTTATTTTGTTTTATAGATGTAGTTATTAACATCTGCAATTAGTTATCATATTGTGCAGGATGTTTTTTTATCTTAGTTTACCTTTTTTTCTGTGATTTTTGATCCTGGTCATAGCATTACAGACGTCCAAGTATTAATATTAAAGAGTCATTACAAATCCCAAAGGGCTAGACGAGTTTGGGAATACAAATTTATGAATGTCTTTGATGTACTGTACTTAACACAGGACTGAATTTGTCTCAAGATTTTATAACCTGCTACAACAGCCGAGGAGAAAGAGGGGGTGTCTCCTCGCTAAACTCAGAGACTAAGGCTACTTTCACACTGGCGGCAGGCCTGATCTGGCAGGTGAAGGGTGCTGCCGGATCAGGCCTGCCGCAGTGACGTGTGGAGCCGGAACCGCGCTCCGGCCCCACACATGTCACACAGTACATACATACACATAAACATAAACATACACACACATATAGACATACAAACACACATACATACTTACATGCTCCCCGGCAGGTCTTCGGAGCGTCAGAGGGACAGGACGGCTCACACAGGTCACGATTCCGCACAGCGCCCTCTGCTGGGCGCCTGGTGGAATCATGACGATTCCACCAGGCGCCCAGCAGAGGGCGCTGTGGGGAATCGTGACCTGTGTGAGCCCTCCTGTCCCTGACGCTCCGAAGACCTGCCGGGGAGCATGTAAGTATGTATGTGTGTTTGTATGTCTATATGTGTGTGTATGTTTATGTGTGTGTCTGTGTCTGTATGTGTCTATGTGTAGCCGGATCCGTAATGGACTCCATTGAAAGTCAATGGAGGGCGGATCCGGTTACCATTATGGTCACACCAGACGGATCCACCCCCATTGACTTGCATTGGGGGTCATTCCGGATCCGTCTTGGTGTGGATGCCTGGACCGGAGAGCAAACCGCAGCATGCTGCGGTTTGTTCTCCGGTCTGAAGACGGAACGGAATGCTTTCAGGAGCATTCCGTTGTCTTCAGTTCAGTTTTGTCCCCATTGACAATGAATGGGGACAAAACTGAAGCGTTTTATTCCGGTATTGAGCCCCTATGACGGAACTCAATACCGGAATTTTAAAACGCTAGTGTGAAAGTAGCCTAAGAAACTTTCACACAGCTTATCTGTAAACTAATTAAAGGGAGTCTGTCACCTAATTTTCACCAATATAACTAGGAGCACTGCCCAACAGAAGATTAAAAGTGCTTTTTCTGGACATAGAATACAGACACACAGTGCACAGAGGTATTTCTGGGATGTGTATGCAATCTTCTATGTGTTTTTAGTTATATTGGTGAAAAACAGGTGATAGACTCCCTTTAAAGACTCTTTCTCCAAGACCATTCCTCTGTTTTTTGGTGTTTTGTAATTTATTACTCCACCTCTCTGTTCTTTCCTGTGTATATCCATGTTTCATTAGAGACTTTTTCATTTCTGGCCTGAAGAAGGGACTCAGAGTCTAGAAGGCTTGTCTTATAACATCATTTATTTTAGTTAGTTATTAAAATATATTACAATATTTTATATGGTTTCTCTTTTGGAGTGCATCAATACTAGGTATAGGATTATACAGTATATGATGTGAAACATTCACCTGTCATGCTCTGGGGTGGAGGGTATAGCCACACCAAGCATAAGAGGGAAGGGAAAAGGACCAAATAAAGGAAACGGTCACCTCCTGCAGGAAGCCCTGAAACTAGGTCCTGACTGACTACCAGTATGAACAATCCTTAGTGGTAGGAGAGTTCACACAGGAACCTAATAACAACTGACCCTATAGAACCCTGCAACTGGTGACAGGGGAAGGAGTCAACCCGTTCCTCCAAAAGGACGGACGAACAGAAGACTCCAGAAGGCAAAAACCACAACAGGGAAAAGTAGGATAAACACAATAGGGAAAATGACACTTATCTTAATGCAAATATTGCAGCAACCGGATCTCAGCCGAGAACCACACCACACACAACAATGTCAACAGAAAGTATAAACCGCAAGGGAAACTGGGAGAAGAAGGGATACATAGGGGAAAGACAATCACCACACCCTCAACAGCTGGGGGGAAGGGGTGTGGTAAACAGCAACCAAGAGGAAAACATGTCAAATAATGTCACTTTTGAAAGTCTAGCCGATCGCCTGCAACCTGATGCAGGCATGTTCGTGACATTACCCCCCTTTTACGGGTGACCTCTGGGCACCCAGGCCCAACTTTATCAGGATGAGACCTGTGAAAGGCTTTCACCAAACGACTGGCATTCACGTCAGATGTCGGTACCCATGTCCTCTCCTCAGGTCCATAACCCTTCCAGTGAACAAGATATTGAAGAGTCCCACGGAGATCTCAAGAATCAATGATCTTGACGATCTGGAATTCCAAATTATCATCCACCAAGATAGGCGTGGGTGGCAAGGGAGATGGCTCCAGAGGTTCAACATATCTCTTCAACAAAGATCTGTGAAACACATTATGGATTTTCAGAGCCTGAGGAAGTTCAAGACGAAATGCTACAGGATTAATAATGCCGTGATCTCTTATATGGGCCAATAAATCTTGGACCCAACTTCCAAGAAGGAACTTTCAACTTAATGTTCCTAGTTGACAGCCACACAGAATCACCCACACTTAGGTCCGGACCATTCATACGTTTCCTGTCAGCCACACGTTTGTACTTGTTACCCATATTTATCAAGTTATTTTAAATTTTCCGCCATATAGATAACAATGATGACCAAAAACGTTCTTCCTCAGGATACCAGAAGTATCAGAACCAGAAAATTTGCCAAACTGCGGGTGAAAGCCATATGCACCAAAAAATGGTGACTTACCAGTGGAGCCCTGTCTGAGATTATTTATGGCAAACTCTGCCAGAGATAAAAACGAGGACCGCTCCTCCTGGTTCTCAGAGACAAAACATCTCAAGTAGGTCTCCAGACTCTGATTGGTACGCTCAGTCTGTCCATTTGTCTGGGGGTGAAAGGCAGAGGAAAAAGACAGTTGTACCCCAAGCCGAGTACAGAATGCCTTCCAGAATCTGGACACAAACTGAGTCTCACGATCAGAGACCAAGTCAGTGGGAATGCCATGAAGTTTCACAATGTTGTCAACAAACACTTGTGCAAGAGTTTTAGCATTGAGGAGTCCGGGTAATGCAATAAAGTCCGCCATTTTACTAAAACGATCTACAACCACCAGAATAACTGTCTTACAAGACGAATCAGGCAGATCAGTGATGAAGTCCATAGATAAGTGAGTCCATGGTCTGGACGGGATGGGTAATGGAAGTAGGGGTCCAGAAGGTCGAGTATGTGTCACCTTAGCGCGTGCACAGACACCACAGGCCGACACATAGTCCTCAACACACTTACGCAGCCCCAGCCACCAGAATCTACGAGAGATGAGGTCGACAGTGGATTTACTCCCAGGGTGTCCCGCAAGCACCGAAGAATGATGTTTCTCAAACACCTTATGACGCAAATCAGAAGGAACAAACAACTTCCCAGGGGGGCAAGACTCTGGTGCATCTCCCTGGGCCTCAAACACCTTAGCCTCAAGATCAGGGTAAAGAGCGGATATCACCACTCCTTCGGACAGTATAGAACTCGGATCCTCAAAATCACCACCTCCGGGAAAACTACGTGACAAGGCATCCGCCTTCACATTCTTAACCCCAGGATGATATGTGACAGTGAAATTGAATCTGTTGAAGAACAAAGACCATCTGGCCTGCCTCGGATTAAGTCGTTTAGCCGACTCCAGGTAAGCCAGATTTTTGTGATCAGTGAATACAGTGATAGGGTGAATTGCCCCTTCCAACCAATGACGCCATTCCTCAAAAGCCAACTTAATGGCCAGTAACTCTCTTTTTAAAAAAAAAAAAACACATGAGCACCATTTACCAGGTGATGGTCCCTGTGATGAAACTGCTCCTACCCCCACATCGGATGCGTCAACCTCCACAATGAAAGGTTGTGACACATCTGGCTGCACCAATATAGGGGCAGAAGAAAAGCACTCCTTCACAGTGGAGAAGGCTTGCAACGCTGCATTAGACCACACTGAGACATCCGTCCCTTTCTTAGTCATGTCAGTTAAGGGTTTCACTATTGTCGAATAGTTCTTAATACATTTTCGGTAATAGTTGGTGAACCCCAAAAATCGCCTAAGACCCTTCAGATTTTCAGGTCGGTCCCAGTCCAGAACAGCACAGACTTTCTCTGGATCCATACAAAAACCTGAAGATGAAAGCAGGTATCCTAAGAATTGCACCTCATGTACAGCAAAAACACATTTCTCTAATATTGCATACAACTTGTTATCTCTTAAGATCTGCAAAACCTGTCTCACGTGATCCTGATGTGTCACCATATCTGGAGACTAGATTAGTATGTCATCCAAATACAGGACTACAAACCTCCCCACCAGGTGATGAAAAATGTAATTAACAAAATGCTGAAAGACAGCAGGCGCATTGGTCAACCCAAAAGGCATGACCAAGTTCTCAAAGTGGCCCTCAGAAGTATTAAAAGCCGTCTTCCATTCATCCCCTTCCTTGATCCTGACCAGATTATATGCCCCCCTTAAGTTCAACTTGGAAAACACCTTGGCATCCACAATCTGATTAAACAAGTCAGGAATGAAAGGAAGGGGGTACGGATCACGGACAGTAATCCTATTGAGTTCACGGAAATCCAGACATGGCCTAAGGGTTCCGTCCTTTTTCTTTACAAAGAAAAACCCAGCTGCCACAGGAGATTTGGAAGGTCTAATATGACCTTTAGCCAAACTCTCAGCAATATATTCCTTCATGGCCATTCTCTCAGGTCCAGAAAGGTTATACAGCCTAGATTTGGGCAATTTTGCTCCAGGGATAAGATTGATAGGACAATCGTATTCCTGGTGAGAGGGTAAATCTTGACATCCACCTTCAGAAAATACCTCAGAGAAATCCAATATAAGAGAGGGAAGTGTCTTAGTAGTTAAAGCAGAAAAAGAGGTATTAAGGCAATTATCAACGCAATAATCACCCCAATCCACAATCTGTCTAGTATGCCAGTCAATGGTCGGATTGTGTTTGCTTAACCACAGTAAACCCACAACCACAGGAGCAGGAAGACCTTCCAACACAAAACATGAAATAAGCTCCTGATGAAATTCACCCACTCTTAATTTGATATCATGCACCATTTGAGACAAACACTTCTGACATAGAGGTGCAGAATCAATGGCAAACACAGAAATCTTATTTTCCAATGTACTCAGAGACAATCCATGCATACGGACAAACTGAGCATCAATCAAGTTCACCCCTGCCCCGCTGTCAATAAACACCTCAATTCTCACAACTCTAGCGCCACCTCGGCAGTCAGGAAAAAACGGGTACTACAGGATGAAGACAAATGTACATTTTCAGTCTCTCCACCCACCCCACCAAAAGTGAGATGAGAATTCAAGGTCCATTTCCTTTTCTCTCTTTTAGAGATTGAATGCATGGACATACATTGACAAAGTGTCCTTTCTGACCACAGAAAAAACACACACCCTTCTTATTACCAAAATGCTTAAGAGTGGAAACAGGAGTAGCTCTCCCTAACTGCACAGGTTCGTCCCCTGACATCAACCCAGGGGAATCTTCACCCAAAGTGTCATAGAAAGACAGTACACTACGTGATAGTACATCCTAAGAGCGGGGGCCCCTAGATCGCTCTCTCAGGCGCCTATCCATGCATACAGCAAGAGACATGGCAGCTTCCAAAGACACAGGGGTTTCATGAAAGGCCAAAGCGTCCTTCAGCCTTTCTGATAATCCTTGACAGAATTGGCTACGTAGAGCTGGATCATTCCATTCAGTATTGGTCACCCACCTCCGGAACTCAGAGCAATAGATCTCAACCGAGCGCTCACCATGACGAAGGTCACGTATCTGGGTCTCGGCCAGGGAGATACGATCCGAGTCATCATAGATAATCCCGAAAGCCTTGAAAAATTCATCTACCGACCAGAAAGACTGCGATCCGGTCGGCAGAGAAAAGGCCCATGACTGCGCATCCCCTTTAAGCAGCGAGATGACCACACCAACCTTCTGCTCCTAATTACCAGAAGAATGTGGACGCAGTCTGAAATACAATTTGCACGCCTCCCTCAATAGAATAAAATTATCATGTTCCCCAGAAAATCTGTACGGGAGGGCGACCTTATGCTCCAAACAGGCCTGACACCCAGCACCTCCAGAACCACCAGCCTGCAGTCTCTGAATCTGGTTGTGGATGTCAGCTACCTCCAAGCAGAGTCCCTGCAGCCGTTCAGTAAGAGCAGTAATAGCATTCATGTCTGCACAAAAATGACATTCATTTTTGTTCGGCAGTTTATAATGTCACGCTCTGGTGTGGAGGTTATAGCCACACCAAGCGTAAGAGGGAGGGAAAAGGACCAAACAAGGGAAACGGTCACCTCCTGCAGGAAACCCTGAAACTAGGTCCTGACTGACTACCGGTATGAACAGGCCTTAGTGGTAGTAGAGTTCATACCCAGGAACCTAATAACAACTGACCCTATAGAACCTGCAACTAGTGACAGGGGAAGGAGTCAACCCGTTCCTCCAAAAGGACGGACGAACAGGAGACTCCAGAAGGCAAAACCTCAACAGGGAAAAGTAGGATAAACACAATAGGGAAAATGACACTTATCTTAATGCAGATATTGCAGCAACCGGATCTCAGCCGAGAACCACACCACACACAACAGTGTCAGCAGAAAGTATAAACCGCAAGGGAAACTGGGAGAGGAAGGGGAAAGACAGTCACCACACCCGCAACAGCTGAGGGGAAGGGGTGTGATAAACAGCAACCAAACCAAGAGGAAAACATGTCAAATTATGTCACTTTTGAAAGTCTAGCCGATCGCCTGCAACCTGATGCAGGCACGTTCGTGACATCACCATATCCTACAACTCTATCATAATATAAGTAAAAATAGTGTACAAAAACCCCCAAAAACTAAACAATACAAGTTTCAACCAACATGAACAGTCAATGTAACTTCCAAATATGCTTACCATTTAGTATTCCACTTATGTTCCAACAACGCTGAAGAAACTGTCTACCACAGCAACGCACATCCAAAATTTGAAGAAGCTTCAGTGATAAAAATCAAATAATCTTTATTTCATATTTCAGGTACATAGTCTTCTGTCAACGCATTTTAAAACAAAACTGTTTCTTGCTCACGACAAAGTGAGTCCCATAGTGCACTTAGTTAAAAACATACAATGACCAATCACTTATGTATGTGTAATCACACCCAAGAATGAGGTAAAACCTGGAAATGGAACTTTCTTATACATAAATGTAACAAATAATATTGAAATCCATACATACAATAAAACATTTTTGAAATTGAGACCAATCGGATGTCTAATATGTAAATGTATAATCCAAAAACCTACACCATGAAACTGAAAAACTTCCAGATAATTTGCATGCTCTTCTACAAAATGTTTGGCTACTGGTGATGCCTTATTTTTCCCTTTACATATATCAAGTAGGTGCTCTGTAGGGATGAGCAAACCCGGACCGTAATGTTCAGGTTCGTAGCGAACATTACAGTGTCTGGGTACCCGAACTGGGTTCGGTGAGTAGATTTTAAATAAAGCTTGTTGAAAGGCTGCAGCACAGCCAATCAACAAGCTTTTAAGCTGTGGGCACTTGGAAGCCATCACAGTCATGCCTAATATTGACATGGGCTTTGATTGGCCAGCTCAGCACGTGACCCTGCATGCATAAATTCCGGATCACATGTTGCGCCACCATTCTGCTCTAACTAGTGTAGGGATAGGACGGTGCTGCAGTGAGGGACAGTGTTCAGGTTTAATGTGGCTATTCAGTCTGTGGGTGACCTGTACAAAAGCGAAGATTCTGAGCCAGCACCAGTCACAAATCCACGTTGCCACGGGAAGGAGCAAACTCCACATCCAATAGTATAATAAATTCCAGCAGACGTGTATGCTTTTCCAGGAATATATTCTTTTTATTTATATCTCCATAGGTGTCCACAAGGACGCGTTTCGGCAATCACTGCCTTTTTCAACAAGTTAAAGTGACAAGGAATCACAAGTGGTATATATACACATTGAAGTGAATTGAACACAGAAGTGACGTCAGGCGCCAAATCGGAGCGGCAAAATGTAACAAACAATGTAAACAACGCTACACGTGGTGTAGCCATACTTGTACATAAAGAATACATAGAATATCAGATCTTGTATCAAATATCCAATTCATCGTATTATATATAATAGTAATAATAATATTTATTTATATAGCGCCACCATATTCCGCAGTGCTTTACAAAATCATAGGGTTCTTGTACAATACAATAATGACTGGCTAATTTACAACTGAAACACTAGGAGTGAGGGCCCTGCTCGCAAGAGCTTACAATCTACGAGGAATTGGGGGTGACACATAAGGTAGTTGATTGTGATAAGTAGGATTCGAGCTATAATTGAAAGGAGTGGTGCCGGCTGATCTGCTTCGGGTTTGGGACTGAGGATCGAGTTCAGGCTAGAGGAGTTGGTGAGGGAGAGGTTTAGTTGGGGAGAGGTCATTTTAGGAAGCTTGATAAGCCTGCCTGAAAAGATGTGTTTTTAAGGCACGTTTGAAGGTAGGGAAGTTGTGAATTGACCTGATATTACGGGGCAGGGTATTCCAAAGAGTAGGTGCAGCTCAAGAAAAGTCTTGAAGACGGGAATGAGAGGTACGAATTATGGAGGATATTAATCTTAGGTCGCTAACAGAACGGAGAGCACAAGTAGGGTGGTAGACGGAGATGAGGTAGGAGATATATGGAGGGGTAGCACTGTGACGAGCTTTGTGGGTGAGGGTGAGAAGTTTGAACTGTATTCTGTGGTGGATGGGCAACCAGTGAAGTGACTGGCACAGGCTAGTAGCATCAGTGTAGCGGGAGGACAGATACTGTAGATGGCTGCAGCATTTAGGACAGACTGAAGGGGGGTGAGTTTAGAGAGAGGGAGACCAATCAGTAAAGGGTTGCAGTAGTCAAGGCAACAACAAGAGTTTTTGCCGTTTCCACCGTAAGAAAAGGGTGGATTCTGGCAATATTCTTGAGGTGCAGATGACAAGATTGTGTAAGTGATTGAATATGGGGAACAAAGGAAAGATCATAGTCAAATGTGGCTCCGAGACAGACCGAGATTGAAATATCAAGATTAGGTGGGTTAGTAGATTAGGGGGAAAGACAAGAAGTTCAGTTTTGGAGAGGTTTAGTTTTAGATACAGAGAGGACATGATGTTAGAGACAGCTGCAAGACAATTATTGGTGTTTTGGAGTAAAGCAGGGGTGATTTCAGGGGGTGAAGTGTATAGTTGGGTGTCGGCAGCAATGAGATGGTAGCGAAAGTCGAATCTACTGATAGTCTGTCCAATGGAGGTTGTATAGAGGGAGATATTTATGAGGAAACACAGGTGTCAACTGCTGCGCCTTTCTGCAATGCATAGACCGTCAAGGAGGGCAGGGGTGAGGAGTCGGTGGAAGATGATGTTGACCTAGACCTCACCTGGCGTCCAGCTCATCCAAGTGAAGTGTGCAATTTCGGAGGAAGAGGTGGTGGTCAAACAGCACCAGCTGCACAGCACTGGGAGGGAGCAGGGTACAAAACCTAAGTGGCCAGGCCATAGCCAGTACGCCTGCTACAGCCCACTGTGCCGAGGGACAGAGCACACCAAAGCCAGCTCAAAGGAGTTCTCTGGCATGGCAGTTCTTCAGGCAATATGCTGACAACAAGACAACAGCTGTGCATTCAGAGCCTGAAGTGAGGCATAAATGTTCTAAACCTAAGCACCACCTGTATGATCAGGCATCTAACTGCAAAGCAAAGCATGATCCACAAAAGAACTGAGGCTCCTCCTGCTCCCTCTTCTGCTGCGGTCTCGGCCTCCACCTGCCAACCCACAAAGAGAGGATGTGACAGCAACACCACCACCAGCAGTGTCACCGAGCATCTCCACACTGTTCCATGGAAGCGTTCAGCTGTCCATCCCCCAAACACTGGAGAGAAAGAGGAAGTAACCCCCTACCCACCCACAAGCCCTGGCCCTGAATGTCAGTATTTCAAGATTCCGAGCCTTTGAAATTCTGCCATTCCATCTGGTGGAGATGAACAGTATTAAAAACTTGATGATGGTGGCTGTCCCACACTATGTGGTTCCCAGCCGCCACTACTTTTCCAGGCGGTCCATCCCTGCCCTGCACGAACAAGTGGCATAAAAAAATCAAATGTGCGCTGCACAACGCCATCAGTGGCAAGGTCCACATAACCACCAATACGGCGACCAGTAAGCATGGGCAGGGACGTTATGTATCTCCTAGACTGCATGCTTGGTGAATACAGTGGTGGCTGGGCCTGAGGCGCAAAATGGCTTGGCGCATGTCCTACCACCACCGAGGATTGCTGGACGTTTCTTGGTGCCTCCTGTTGCTTCCTCTTCTTCCTACTTATTCGGTCAGCGTAACACCTGCACCACCAACTTCAGCACAGCCAGGGGGAAATGACAACAGGCTGTTCTTAAATCCTCTGTTTGTGGTAAAAAAAAATACTCACACCACGCAGAAGCTATGGATGGGCGTCTAAGAACAGACCAATGAGTGGTTGGTGCTGATGAACCTCAAGCGTGGCCTGGTGTTGTGCTATAACGGACAAAATCTCGTAATAGCTCTGGGCCTAGCTGGTTTAACGCACATCCCTTGTTTGGAACATGTGCTGAATTTGAACTGCAGAAAGTGTTTGCTGTCTGTGAGCACTTTTAGCATTTTTACCCTGTTGCTACTCTCCTGTCTGCACAGCAGCGTAACTTCAGCCTTCCTGCTCGCCACCTCATATATGACGTACCCACAAGATGGAACTCCACCTTGCACATGCTGGGCGTGTTAGCAGCAGCAGGCGATAGTGGAGTTTCAGCTACAGCATATGGGTGAGTCTCTGCGGAACAGCACCACATGTGAGCCATGTTGTGCTGTTTCGAGTACTCCACCAACATGGCCAGCTCCAATGACGCTGCCCTCAGTGTTTACTATCCCTCTTCTATGCCTCCTTGAAAAAATGCTTCAGGTAATGATGGATGAGGATGTGGTACAGGAGGGAGAGAAGGAGGAACAAGGATCATTGTGACGGTTATCAGGCCAGTCGTCCACACGTGGCTCGGGGGGTGGGTTCCTGCACCAACAGCGGCCAGGTATGCAACTGTCCTGCCAGGGCACAGTTTTGGAGGATGAGGAGGAAGACGAGGAGGAAATGTGTTCACAGCAGGGTGGAACCCAAATCAGCTCACATGCATCACTGGAGCATAGCTGGGGGGATACAGAGTATACAGACAATACACCTCTTACTGAGGACTGCTTGTCTTTGACTCTGGGCAGCCTGGCACACATGAGCGTGCTACAGTGCTTGTGCAACGACCACCGAGTGGCCCTGATTGTTACCAGTGCTGATTAGTAGGTTGCCACCCTCCTGGATCCCTGCTACAAGGACAACGGGCCATCCTTACTTCCGTCACTGGAGTGTGATTGGAAGATGTGTGAATACAAATGCACGCTGGTAGACGCACTACTGATGGCGTTCCCACCTGACAACAGGGGCTCAGTTGAAGCACAAGGAGGAGAAAGTCGCCAATGCAGCTGCTGCACCAGCACCACTGCCACAATATCCAGCACCACTATCTGATATGGAGGCAGCATTTCAGCAGCATGGTGAAAGAGTACATGTGCAAAAGTCTGCATGTACTGACTGATAGGTCTGCCCCTTTCAACTTCTGGGTTTTCAAAATTGGACACATGGTCTGAGCTTGCCCTTCATGCCTTGGATGTGCTGGCCTACTCTGCAGCAAGTGTATTGTCCGAACGTGTGTTTAGCATGGCAAGGGGAGTGATCACGGACAGGCTCATCCGCCTGTCTACAGCCAACGTGGACAAGCTCATGTTCATTAAAATGAACCAGGCATGGATCCTACAGGACTTGTCCATGACTTGGGAAGAGTAGAGAAGTATACCGGCCGCAGCCAGCCATTGTTATACTCCAGCACGGTTTGTGTGTTCTGCCATTTCCTAATGTTTTGGGGCCTCCACAAACCCCCTGCTCTCCCATCCAAAAAAAGTGTTGGCTACCTTCTCAGCCTACACCACCACGTCTACCTCCTCCTCCACTCGGACCTCCACCTCCTGGCTCAAGATTATTGTTTCTTATATTGGCAGAATAGAGAAGTATACAGGCCACACCCAGCCATTGTTAAACTCCAGCGCAGTTTGAACATTCTTTTTGCCATCTCCCAATGTTTTGGGGCCTCCAAAAAAAGAAAAAAAAAAACAAAACAAATCAACACAAAGGGCTGGGTGGTAAGCACAGAACTAGCACACACCTGGAAGGAACTGCCTACTCAACAAAGAATCAGGAAGGAAGTACCTACTCAGCAAAGAACAAATATGTACTTTACCTATGAAACACAGATTAGACATTCCATCCGCAATACATCATACATATACTGTATAAGGGTTGACTTTATGTATAGGTGGGTGTATATATAGATGTAGCTATATATACACTATATGAACAAAGGTATGTGAAGAACTGCACGATATAAATATCAGACTTTTTTTTTTTTACATTCCATTCTAATTCTATAGGCATTAATATGGAACTGCCCCTCCCCCTTTACATCTAAAATAACTCTTTTGAGAAGGATTTTTAGAGTATTCTGGAACATATCTGTTGGAATCTTTGCACATTCATCTAGAAGAGCAGCAAGGTCAGATACTGATACTGTAGGATGTGAGAGCTTTACAGGTTTACAATTTCTATTCTATCCATTCCAAAGGTTTTCAATGGAGTTGAAGTCTGGGCTGTGCAGGAACTAGTTGGTTCTTCCACAACAAACTCACTGAACCATGCCTTTATAGATTCTTCTCTGTGCACTGGAACACAGTCATGTCAGAACATAAAATAACCTTACCCAAACTGTTAACATAATGTTGAAAACTAAGGATGAGCAAACCAGTTTGGACCAAACCGGTTTGGTCCAGACTTTGCTATTTTTCAGATGCAGATGAACACATGAGGAGTCAACATTGTGGCCCAGTCACACAATGGGGAGGCTGGCAACCGTATGAGGAGTCAACACAGTGGCCCAGTCACAGAGTGGGGACGTGGGGGGGGGGGAGGCAGTGTCAGTAAGAGCACAAGATGGTGGGTGGCAGTAGGACAAGATGGCAGCAGAGCAGGGGTGGACTGGGAACTTAATGTGGCCCTGGGAAAAATACTAAGAGTGGCCCCATTTTGTAGTTAGATCCAAATTGATGGAAGGCAGGGCCAGCAATACCATCTTGTGGCACATTATACCACCCCAACATAGCCAAATACAACAGTCCATCACAAAATACTGCCAGCAGCACAAAATACAACCCCAAAAACTTCCACTGGCTGGGCGTCAGGAGGGATCAGGCGGCACTCTGGGCATCGGCCCACCGGGAAATTTCCCTGTAAGGTCTATGGCCAATCCACCCCTGCAGCAGCGGCAGCGGACTTATGGCATCAGGCATCGGACCTATGATGTGGAGAACCAGTAGTCATCCCCCTGCCGAATGGTGATAATCTGGCTGTCACTACGCAAGCAACTCAGCGTGCATCTGGCCATTTGCGCATGGAAATCAGAGGGACTCCCTTCCTCCATCTCCACTGCATACTGCCACGGTGTGTCGGGGTCATATGCCTGGTCTTCCTCATCAACCTCTAGCTCTTTGTGCTTCTCCTGCTCCTCTCATGCCACCTATTTCTATATACATTGCTTGCACGTTGAATGTCCTCCTCCTCCTCCTCCTCTGCCAGTTAAGCCTCCACAAGGCTCAGGTGGCCATGAGATGTAGGTGCCATGTCTCTTGTCCTCTGGCCAGCCAGATTTATCAGCATCTGCTCCAGGACATGAAGGAGTGGAATGACGTAGTTCATCCTGTAATCCTGGCGATTGACAAATAAAGTGGCCTCCTCAAAGAGCCTGAACAAATGGAGCCAGGGGTAACAGTGTGATAGTAGTTGGCATTGGGGGCAGTGACAGTGGCAGACAGGGAAGAGCAGGGAAGGAGGGCCAAAGAACCGAATGACAATTGTGTGCAGGACAGGACCTAGGAGCCGGATCGGGTGCTGAAGAGGGTAATGGCAGCAGCAATAAAAAGCAGAGGCCATGTACCTCACAACGAACAGCCAGGGCCACGTCTGCTTTGGGTTCTGGTGATGCCGCTGATGCTGGGGGTGGATTAGAACCAAAACGTGCCAGAGCTAAGGCCAGCTTGGCTTCCTCTAACTCCTCCTCCTTCTCCCGGCCCCCTTGCGGCAACCAGGCTGCATCCACGGTGGTACGGTATCTTTCATCATCATCCATCTCTTCCGCTTCTCCTACTCCTCGCCTCCATCAGTCCAGCCATTAGATCAATTGGCACACACTAAATTTTTGGAAGCTTGATGCCCCCAAGCTACTTTTAGCCCATAATACCATGTGTTTAAACATCATTTTCACACGATAAGGGACAATTTTTGGAAGCTTTGGAATATGAAAAAGCATAACACGTGTCGGCATGGTGTGTTTTTAAACACGCTGTATGTTAACGCCGTCAAACATAGCCATGTATGTATGTCAGGGTAACTCAGACATAACTTACCATTTGCTGTCATTGTGTTGCAGAGCTTGGAGAAAGGGGAGGGGAAAAAAAAATTTAAAAAAAATAATTGAATGAGATAACAAGTTTTCCTAAAAAATTATGGGGGAGATTTATCGAACTGGTGTAAAGTGGAACTGGCTTACTTGCCCATGTCAACCAATCAGATTCCACCCTTCATTTTGAAAGGGGCTGTAAAAAATTTAAGGTGGAATCTGATTAGTTGCTATGGGAAACTAAGCCATCTCTACTTTACACCAGCTTGATGAATCTCCCCCTGAGTCCTAGGAGGTTATATACCAACTTTCAGGGCAATTTGGTCCGAACCGAACTTTTTACAAAATTCGGCGAACCAGACCAGAAAGAATCTCGACTGGTTTGTTAATTTCTAGAGATGAGCGAGTAGTGAAATATTCGAAAGTTCGAAATTCGATTCGAATAGACCGCGAAATTCGACTATTCGACCGAATATCGAATCCCATTAAAGTCTATGGGAAAAAAATGCTCGCCACTTGGAAATCTCAATTCGACCACTTGGAGGTCACCAAGTCCACCCTGAAACCTCAGAAAAGGATGCCAACACTGCTGGAATGCAACTGGGACAGCAGGGGAAGCATGTCTGGGTGCATATAACGCGCCCAAGTCGCACTATTACGCCACTATCACAGCCTCTCAACAATACACTCCAAAGACAATCTAACCTCTCTGTAAAGTGAGACCATACAAGGAACCTTCTTTCCTCTACATTGCCATGGACCCCAAGCCAACTAGACAAAAAAGAAGATGAAATTCTGCAACCCCTTAAAATCACGTTGCCTATGACAACCACAGATGGCATAGGCAAGGGGGAAAGCAAATAGACCCCACCCGCTAATGTCATTGTGTGTGTGTGTGAAATGTGGTCAGACATGTCTTCTTTAAAATGTAAAAACAACTCAAACACATGCAGAAGCCTTAAAATGCCCAAATTGTTGGCGCTAGAGATATCAGTGACCCGACCTGGCCCAGTGTCATGTCTAGCAGGTAAAGCAAGTGGGGATGTGGAGGGATGCGTAGGACGCAAAAGGCAGGAAGAGGCCGTGGGCTGGCCAGAGGCTCATGGAAAATTTTGTGGAGGCCCAAGAGGTGAGACGTCTTAAAAATTGTGTGGAGGCTAAAGAGGTGAGACTTCTTAAAAATTATGTGGAGGCCCAAGAGCTGAGACCTCTTTAAAATTATGTGGAGGCCCAAGAGGTGAGATCTCTTAAAAATTATGTGGAGGCCCAAGAGGTGAGACCTCTTAAACATTTTGTGAGGCCCAAGAGGTGAGACCTCTTAAAAATTATGTGGAGGCCCAAGAGGTGAGACCCGTTAAAAATTGTGTGGAGGCTAAAGAGGTGAGACCTCTAAAAATTGTTTGT
>ONZH01007669.1:0-38211 GCA_900303285.1 Rhinella marina | reverse complement strand
CTCTATTACATTACAAAAATGACTACGGTTGATGTCTGTTCATATAATGTCAGGGGGTTGAACGTGCCCGCCAAGAGGAGTCAGATTTGCAATATGATGAACAAACTTAAAGTTGATGTCCTGTTGTTACAGGAAACCCATTTTAAGCGACAACACATTCCACATCTGAAACACCTACTTTTTAACCAATGGTACCATAGTACCTCCCCTGACTCTGCTTCCAAAGGAGTTAGTGTTGCAATACATCGAAATTTCCCCCTGGTGGTGCGTTCAACCCTTACTGATGACCTTGGAAGATATGTTTTTGTGAAGGGTGTGCTGGGTACTCAAGTGATCACGATAGGTAATATTTATGCCCCTAAAACATCCCAGACTCCCTGGATCAGGCGTACTCTGGAGGAGTTTCAGAAATTTGCTGAAGGTATTACGTTATTGGGGGGGGATTTGAATGTGGCGTTACATCCAGAGTATGATACATCAACAGGTACTTCATCCCTTTCCAGAGTTTCACTGAGATATATACGAAACAATTTGGCGAAACTGGGGTTGGTAGATAGCTGGAGGGCCTTACATCCCACCTCCAAGGACTACTCTTATTACTCACCTGCTCACTCTTCATATCAGAGGCTTGACTATATATTTGTCTCAACTGCTTTATTACCCCAATGCGTCAAGGCCTCTATTGGTTCTATTACACTTTCAGACCATGCCCCTGTATTCTTACAGTTTAAGTCCCGCAGTCTCCCGAAAAGAGAAATGTTGTGGCGATTAAACGAGACAGTCCTGCATAATCCCAATTATGTGTCCTCTATTGAAAATAAGCTGAAAGACTACTTTGCTTTCAATGCCACAGGGGAAGTTTCGCCTAGTACCACATGGGAGGCACACAAGGCGGTAGTGAGGGGTTGCTTCATATCGCTGGGAACTCATATTAAAAAATGTAGAGAAGCGGAGATTATATCTCTGCAATCCAGAATACAATCTCTTGAGGCTAAGCATAAGAAACAATTAACCCCAGACCTCTATCAGGAACTAGAGCATCTCAGGTCTCAGCTTAAGACCAAACTAAATGACAGATCAGCTAAAGCAACAGGTTCACTCATACATCCACTCTGTCCAATCAGCTACAGCTCAGTCCTTACTGCAAACTGATCGCATAGTGGCCAGATTCACTGAATACTACACTCAATTATATAATATTAAGGCTGATCACGTCTTCCCGGATGGTGCCGATACTCTAGGCACTACTGAGCAGTGGCTCACCTCCCTCAATCTCCCTAAGACGACACCTGAACAGCGGGCGGCTCTGACTAGTCCCTTTATGCTAGCTGAATTAAAAAATGCCCTGAAACATACTCCCTTAAATAAAAGCCCTGGACCTGATGGTCTTACTATGAAATATTATGACACATTCCAGGATATTTTATTCCCATATCTGCTGGAGGCTTGTAATTCTCTGTGGACCGGGGGTGTTTTACATCCTCATATGTTGTCAGCACGAATTACAATTATTCCTAAGGAGGGGAAAGACCCCTGAGGTTACAGACAATTCTCCCCCAGTTGGTTCATAGAGAACTGGTTGGCTTCATTAGTGGTAGAGAGGGCAGGATGAACACGTGTAGGCTGATCAATATTATACAACGTGCTCATGGTACCAATACTCCTTTAGTCCTTCTTGGCACTGATGCCGAGAAGGCATTTGATAGAGTGAACTGGGCATATATGAGGCAGGCATTAGCCCATTTTGGCATTCCAGAGGAATTTTTGACAGTGGTTATGGCAATGTATACCAAACCCAGTGCTCGGGTCCTAGTTAATGGTACCTTATCCCCCTCCTTCATAATAAGCAATGGGACTAGGCAGGGCTGCCCGCTCTCCCCCTTACTGTTTGTGTTGTCTTTGGAACCTCTACTTCAGACGTTCAGATTAGACTCTAGAATCCAGGGTATGAAGATTGGAGATACCGTCCACACGCAAGCCGCATTTGCAGATGATCTTCTTTTGATCGTCACTAACCCGCAAGAGGCCTTCCCTGCTGTCCATTCTATTTTGGACAAATTTGGGGTGGTATCCCACTTTAAGGTCAATTTTTCCAAATCGCTTGTATTAAATGTAACCCTTGACTCTAATACCCAGAGGTTGCTAGAACATCACTCTCCCTTCACGTGGTCCACTAAAAGCATCCCATTCTTGGGAATTAAGCTCACATCACACCCGGCGGCACTGTATAGGGAAAATTTTCTCCTGTTGCCCAAGATTATAAGCTCCACTCTCAAATCCTGGGATCTTCCATTCACATCATGGTTTGGACATCGAACATTGATCAAAACCATTATATTACCAAACGTACTATATTACCTACAGGTTCTGCCTATATACCTGCCAAAGTCTTTCTTCGACCAGTTAAGAGGGATCCTTACTAAATACCTGTGGAGAGGAGGCAGACCGAGGATTCCCTATCAACAGGTTATTAAACCCGTGAATTGTGGTGGGCTGGGCTTCCCTGATTTTTACTTGTATTATAAGGCAATTCAAGGGACTAGAGTTCTCGATTGGTTGAGATTCCCAGCAGACAGAGTGGATGTTATGATGGAACAGGCTATGGTGGCTCTTCCACTTCGGGCACTGGTCTTAACTGAGGCATACAAACTAATTAGACCTGGTGAGGTTACAAGCACATTAGTTCAAGGAACACTAAAGGTATGGCACTCTAGTCTTAGGGGAACATTACTTAATTCACCCATCACACCGCTTCTACAAGTCAGAGATGTCCTGTGGGATAGCCCCAAAGACTTTAGAGACTCACTCACGGCTTCGGGCAAACGCAATTCAGCCTTCGTGCTGGACTACCTTATTTTAATGAAAGGGGACACTCAGATGGGATCTGAAACTGACCCTCTCCTTTCTCTAACATACTTTCAAAGGGCTCATTTCCTACAAGTGATTAAACGGATGAATGTGCCCCCTGAAAGTGTCCCTACCAACTTTGAATTAGTGGTCCTTAACCTGAAACCCCCGCAACACAAAATTTCAAAATTGTACACTTCTTTACTCCCATCACATACTACCCACAAACCATCTTTTATCACTGAGTGGGAGAAAGATATGGCACTAACTTTTTCTCCAGAGTGCATCAAAACACTTCTGGCCTGCTCTCCCAAGGTGTCTAGATGCGTAAGACTACAGGAGAACTTTTATAAAGTGCTTACCAGGTGGCATTATACTCCTAGCAGACTTCACAAAATGTACCCCGCCACTTCCCCATTATGTTGGAGATGTAAGTCTGATATAGGGTCCTATTTACATATATGGTGGACTTGTACAGGTATTACTCCCTTTTGGAACTCCATATGCACCATCCTGTCTACTCTTATAGGTGTTCAGGTAGACCCCTCGCCTATCTTCTGCCTTTTGAGTTTACCACCTTCTTCTATAACGCAGGTGGGATATAAGAAACTGTGTCATCATTTACTAGCAGCTGCTAGGACCTTAATTGGAGCTCAGTGGAAATCTGATGTACCCCCAAATCTGACACAATGGCTACTTAAAGTAGACCAAATATACAGGTTAGAACAGATTGCGCACTGGGAGTCTAAGGTTTCCAATAAATTCGAGGCTACATGGGGTGTATGGAAGGATTATAGAAAGTTATAGCTTCCTCACACTAACCGACCTATGACCGTGCTTACTAGTACTTGCTAGACCCTGAACTTGAATTCTGACAGGCCCTTCCCCATTCCCTTTATACTCTCCCTCTTACCCAATTCCCTCCCACACCTTTCCACCCAGTTATACCTATGTTAGTTCAATAGCTCTTGTGAAGTATAGAGGGTAAAACATGACCTTGTTTCAGATAAGTTCCTAGCACTCCTTAATGTTGTGTCATTTACCAAAAGATACACAGTTGTCATAATAGAATGTTTCTGTACCCAGATTATTTTGTACGATATGTTCTGTTTTATACATGATGTACAGTTCTTTGTGATATGCTGTATTTCATTGTTCATTCTGATTACTACATATAAATAAAATATTTTATAAACTAAAAAGCTCACTGCTCACAATAAAGGCCGACGCTCTGTGTGTGGAAGAGGTGGAAATGGGGGAAGACCATACACAGGGTGATAGCAAGACCTCCCTTGGTTCGTCTTCTCAGCGCGAATTGGAAGAGGAGGAGGATATTGAGAGTCATCATCCTGGTGGGGAGAGCGAAGCCTTGTCTGTTGGAACTCTGGCACACATGGCTGACTTTATACTATGCTGCCTTTCATGTGACCCTCCTGGTATATGCATATTAGCCAACACCGATTACTGGTTGTCCACCCTTCTCGACCCCCGCTACAAAGATAACTTCTCATCTATCATTCCTGTGGTGGAGAGGACAAGTAAAGTGGTGCAATACCAGAAGGCTGTTGTCGAAAAATTGCTCCAAAAATTTCCATTTGACAACGCTGGCCGCAGAGTACGTAGTTCCTTGGGCGCCCGAGGAGGGGAGACGAGGGGAACACACAGCAGTTCCAACAAAGGCAGGGCGACACTCTCCAAGGCCTGGGACAGTTTCATGACACCCCGCCAGCAGCCTCACCCTGATGAGCGGCCTAGTGTCACAAGGAGAGAAAAGTTTTGGAAGATGGTAAAGGAGTACCTAGTTGACCGTGTCAACATCCTTAGCATTCCCTCTGTGCCATATAATTATTGGGTGTCTAAGCTGGACACATGGCACGAACTGGCTCTCTACACCTTGGAGGTGCTGGCCTGCCCTGCCACCAGCGTTTTGTCTGAGCGGGTATTTAGTCCCGCTGGGGGCATAATTACTGATAAGCGCATCCGGCTGTCAACTTAAAATGCTGACAGGTTGACGCTTATCAAAATGAACAAGGCCTGGATTGCCCCTGACTTCTCTACTCCACCAGAGGAAAGCAGCTTAACATGAAGGAACCTTAAATGTGGCTTTTAGGGTGTGTTGAATACACTGTATTCCCATGTACCCCTTCCTCTTCTCGTCCTCTTCCTCCTCTTCCTCCATCATATGAAACTTATTATTAGGCTGCCCTCTAAGTTCACCAGCTGGCCCTGCACAATAATTTTTTAGACGGTCAGCTCACCAGCTGGCCATGTACCATAATTTTTTAGACGGTCAGCTCACCAGCTGGCCCTCAACCATAGTGTTTTAGACGGTCAGCTAAGCGGCATGTCACCCATAATGTTTTAGACGGTCAGCTCACCAGCAGGCCCTCAACCATATTTTATTTTTTACGATCAGCTCAGCAGCATGTCACCCAGAATTTTTTATACGGTCAGCTCAGCAGCATGTCACCCAGAATTTTTTAGACACTCAGCTCAGCAGAATGTCACCCATCATTTTTTAGATAGTCGGCTCAGCAGCAGCACGTCACCCCTATTGTTTTTGAGTGTCAGCAGCAGGCCATCAATCCTAATTTTTCAAGGGTGAGTCTGATGCCCTCCTTTATGTATAATAAAGGTTGTATTGGAGTGCCTGTTACTTGCAATTTTTGGCAGCCCTTTCCCTTTGTGCATAGGCTTTATGAGTGTAGGATTCCCACGTCACGTCAACAATTGTACCACAATGTGAATGAGGCTCTCCTTTATGTGATATACCGGTTGTATCGGAGTACCTCTTCCTTGTAATTTTTGGCAGCACTTACGCTTTACGTACAAGTAAATATTTTTCCTAACAATATTTCCTCTAAAATCAATGTTATCTTCGGTTTTTGGGGGTATTATTGTCATTCCGTAAAAGTGGCGTAATACTTGGACATCATCGTTAATAGCAGCGATTTCTGTGTCCAAGATGCATCCAGATATCCTCCCCATGCTGTTCCCTAACCATTTCAGTGATGTTTCCACCATTTTCTTATGTTTCCCTATGAACCAGACACTCTCCCCTCTGCAGAGCAGGGGGTGCCTGGTCTTCTCCCATTGACTTCCATTATACTCGGGTTCTCGGCTGAGCATTCGAGCACCACCTAGTGTTCGGCCAGAGCACCCGAGCATTGCGGTGCTCAATCATCACTAGTTGAAGGTCTTGATGGCTGAACGTGCCTACAAGGAAGCTGCGGGAGGCTGCAGTATCTCTCAATTCTGGCTTATGGGGGTTTCAGAACAAGAAACCCTTCTCTTCTATGATGTCCATATGTTCTAATATAGCACATACAGCATCTACATACATCCTACATTCTTAGGACAAGAAAACCAAACATATATAAATCATAATGAATTCATATCTATTTTTAATAAAATGTATAGCAACATAATTGAAGGACATAAATAATTTGCATTGCGAAAAATAATATAAAATAGTATATTTTATCATGGTTTTTCTACACTTCCCCGAGGAGGGGAGACGAGGGGAACACACAGCAGTTCCAACAAAGGCAGGGCGACGCTCTCCAAGGCCTGGGACAGTTTCATGACACCCCGCCAGCAGCTTCACCCTGATGAACGGCCTAGTGTCACAATGAGAGAAAAGTTTTGGAAGATGGTAAAGGAGTACCTAGCTGACCGTCTCAACGTCCTTAGCGATCCCTCTGTGCCGTATAATTATTGGGTGTCTAAGCTGGACACATGGCACGAACTGGCTCTCTACGCCTTGGAGGTGCTGGCGTGCCCTGCCGCCAGCGTTTTGTCTGAGCGGGTATTTAGTGCCCTAACCATTTCAGTGATGTTTCCACCATTTTCTCACGTTTCCCTATGAACCAGAAACTCTCCCCTCTGCAGAGCAGGGGGTGCCTGGTCTTCTCCTATTGACTTCCATTATACCCGGGTTCTCGGCCGAGCATTCGAGCACCACCTAGTGTTCGGCCAGAGCACCCGAGCATTGCGGTGCTCGATCATCACTAGTTGAAGGTCTTGATGGCTGAACCTGCCTACAAGGAAGCTGCGGGAGGCTGCAGTATCTATCATTTCTGGCTTATGGGGGGTTCAGAACAAGAAACTCTTCTTTTCTATGATGTCCATACACATACAGCATCTACATACATCCTACATTCTTAGGACAAGAAAACCAAACATATATAAATCATAATGAATTCATATCTATTTTTAATAAAATGTGTAGCAACATAATTGAAGGACATAAATAATTTGCATTGTGAAAAATAATATAAAATAGTATATTTTATCATGGTTTTTCTACACTTTGCATACATTGTGCGGCAGCTGTATTTTTATGGATTCACACCAAAATTGACTTCAAGATAAAAGGCATAACAAATCATTCTACTTACCGAGGCACATCACTATTTCCCTACTGTACACCTCATCGTGATGGATGCCTGGATCCGTGGATTCAAATCCGAGCTAACTGGGAAATCATTGCAGAACATTTAGGAGTTATTTATGGACTTGGCTTACGCAGAATCTGAACTAATGCAGCCTGAGATGTGATCTTGTATTGCTATCAACACAATAGATGTTGTTGTCACCCTGTGATAAAGGTGGTTCCAGTGTCCTTTAGATAACATTTGAAATGCACCATAAATTACTGCTGTTGAAATGAAGATGACTTTAGGTGATAATGCAATATATTAAGTAACACCTTGCTGTCTTTCCATTTATGCTCTTCTTACATATCATGGATTATACCTTGGAAACTTTAGAACACCAAATGTAATTGAACTACTTCTTCACTCACTGCATCCTCTTACATTTTCAGGATTGCTGCAATAACATCCTACTGGAATGGTATACTTAGATCTCATATTGTGTTCCTTAAATAGAGGCATAATTACATTCATGTTTGCATATTGGTTACAGATTAATAACATAAATATGAATTATAGTTAAAAAGGAAACAAAATATATATATATTTTTTATAGATTTATTTAATATTTTGCTTCCTGAGATGTTTAAAAATACTTGACAACCTCCTTATGAGGGGATCTGAGTAATGCAGATGAGTAGTCCTCTGCTCAGAACCTCCCTTCTGAATAGGTAGATCTCTGGATCCATGTGAGGTCCGGGGCTGGTTCTAGCTTTGTTAGAAAGAGATTGTCATGTACTATATGATCTCTGATTTTATTTATTTTTTTTACATTAATTATGGGAAAACGCCTTTAAGCAGTTTTTTTTTTTACATTAATTATGGGAAAACTCCTTTGAACAGATTATATAGAGACTCTCTCTCTCTCTGTGTTACAGGGGCCAGTATATATTGGTACATTTATCCTTTAGAGCAAGAGTCCTTCCAGACATGGCTTTCACCAGCAATAGTCAACCTCTGGGGGCTGAAGAAGCCAAACTTGTGGCAATCAGCTGATCAC
This sequence comes from Rhinella marina, assembly GCA_900303285.1. Taxonomy (NCBI): domain Eukaryota; kingdom Metazoa; phylum Chordata; class Amphibia; order Anura; family Bufonidae; genus Rhinella; species Rhinella marina. The sequence continues at coordinate 29,928 of ONZH01007669.1, read as the reverse complement.
TATTGTAGTTTGTATTTTAAAGGGGTTGCATTCACAATATAACCCCTTGAAGTACTTGCAATACAGATATTCTCTGGGTTTTTAAAAATAATAAAACAGTCTCAAAAGACCGAAAGACCAAATTCTATGTGACTGTTATTGTCAGGTCTGGTCATCGGAGAACATAGGTTCTATGTTTTGCTTGGTATTCTGAGTTTTTGTGTGTTTCTGTTTAGTGCCTACGCCTTGACTTGAACCATGTTCACACTGTGGGTTGTTTTAGAGCAAACGCCCAGCTTCATGTTTGGTTTGTCTACTCAGGGTTAATACTCAGGTGCTGGGCTGAGTGGCTTCTCTGAATCTGGTCCATTCAGAACCTGGGGGTGGGATATCTTCCTGCTTATATACCTATCTTTCTCTCTGCTCCTTGCTGGTTTTTGCAAAATCCTTGCTATTCCTGCTTGCGTTGTATTGTGTATCCTGACTTCTTATTTGACCCTCGGCTCGTATTTGACTACTCTACCGTCTTCCGATTTTGTACTTTGTTATTCCTGGTTTTGACGCGGCTTCCGGACTATCCAGTTGGTGTTTTGTCTGTCTTGTTTGTTGTCCCTGTTCCCTGCACCTTATACAGTGTATTTCGCAGTCCTCGTGGTTGTCGCCCCACGGTTTAGCGTGGGTGAGGCAATAGGCAGGGACAGAGGGTTGGGTAAGCTCAGGGCACACGCTCCTCTGTTGTCTGTTTATCCCAACCTTGACAGAAAAACCAGCCAGAAAATACCTGTAACCTGTATACTGCCAGCTACGTTTATTCCACCTATGGAGCAAATGTCAGTGGTGGTAGCTCAGGTCCAGGCCTTGACCAATTTGATTCAGGATCTTGCTATACGCCTTCAGGTTCAGGAAAACATGCAGGAAAAATTTTTTCTGTTTCGGGAAGGATGTATTTTGTATTTTTCTTTACGACCTCGGTTGTTTGTAACGGAAGCGCAAAAGGTGGGTTTGGTTATGTCTCTCCTGCGCGGAGACCCCCAAACCTGGGCCTTTTCTTTACCCACTGCCTCTCCTTTGCGCTCATACCTTGACGAGTTTTTTGTTGCGCTGGGTCAGATATATGATGAGCCAGATCGCCCAGCGTTAGCTGTATCCCAGTTATTGTCTCTACGTCAGGGTGGACAGATGGCAGAAAATTACTGTGCTAGTTTTAGACAATATGTGACCGATTCCGGGTGGAATGATAGGGCTTTGAAAGACCTTTTCATGACTGGACTGTCTGACCGTGTGAAGGATTTGTTGTTAGCCCATGCTGAACCTAAAACACTTGACGAAGCTATGACCCTGGCCATCCGGGCAGATAGACGTCTAAGATCCAGGTGACCTCCTCGGGTGTCTCCTGCTCCTCAGCCGATCCTCAATCCGGTCTCCAGCCAATCCGGACCGGAACCGATGGAACTCGGCAGTATTACGCCTAAGCAGAGAAGGGAACATCGTACGAGGAATCATTTGTGCTTCTACTGCTGGAGTCCGGATCATCTGCTGAAGTCCTGTCCAAAGAAAACCTCAGCAGGAAAACTTCCGCTCCTAGACAGTTATCGGGAGGACTGTCTAGGAGCTCAGGTACCCTCTAATGTTTCTAGAGTATTTTTGCCCTGCACCGTCTCTTTCCAGTCAGCCTCACGTGTTGGACAGGCTTTCTTGGATTCTGGTTCAGCCGCCAACTTCATTGATTTTGAATTTGTTTCCCAAATATTGCCTTCTTTGATTCCCCTGCCCCCTCCTATCCAGGTGTCTAGTGTCGATATGACCCCTCTGCAAGCCGGTTTGGTCAAATTCCGTACTCCTGAAATAAGACTGGTGGTGGGTGCACTACATATTGAATATTGTTCTTTCCTTGTAATGAAAGATTTGTCTGTGGACATTATTCTGGGTCTTCCTTGGCTTCAGCTGCACAATCCGGTTATTGATTGGGTGAGTCAGGAATTAGTTCACTGGGGCCCTCAGTGTAAGGCCCATATGTCTCAAGTTTCCCTTTGTTCTACCAATGTATGTGATTCTGAGATCCCGGAGTTTATTTCAGATTTTGCAGACGTTTTTTCGAAACCTCTGTCTCAAGTCTTGCCTCCACAAAGAGACTTTGATTGTAAGATTGATCTATTACCTGATGCCAAGTTACCTAAGGGTCGGATTTATAATCTGTCTGTGCCAGAAAGAGAGTCTCTAAAACAATACATCGATGAGAGTTTGGCTATAGGACACATTCGGCCTTCCGAATCTCCTACGGGGGCTGGTTTCTTTTTTGTTGAGAAAAAAGATGGGGGTTTGAGACCATGTATTAACTACCGTGAACTTAATAAAATCACTGTTAAAAACTCTGGACCGCTTCCCCTCATCCCGGACCTCTTGAATCAGGTTCCGGGGGCCAACTGGTTCTCCAAGTTAGATCTACGGGGAGCTTATAACCTGATTCGGATCCGGGAAGGGGATGAGTGGAAGACAGCTTTTAATACGCCTCTGGGACATTTCGAGTATCTGGTTATGCCTTTTGGTTTAAGCAATGCCCCAGCTGTATTCCAAGGTTTTATGAATCATATCTTTCATGACTGTATTGGGGTTTTTTTGGTGGTTTATCTGGATGATATCCTGATATTTTCTTCTGATCTTGATTCACATTGTAAACATCTTCGTCTGGTGTTGTCCCGTCTGCGTAATCACTCTCTGTTTGCTAAACTAGAAAAATGCATTTTTTGTGTACAAAATGTTTAATTCCTGGGTTATGTGGTCACTCCTTCCGAGGTTCAGATGGATCCGTGTAAGGTTCAGGCAATCGCGGATTGGGTTCGGCCCACGGATTTAAAATCCCTTCAACGTTTTCTTGGTTTCGCCAATTATTACAGGAATTTTATCAAGCACTTTTCCGTAATTGCCAAGCCACTCACGGATCTTACCCACAAGGGGGATGATCCCAGTAACTGGTCTCCTGCTGCGTACTCTGCGTTTGAGGAACTCAAGAAAGCGTTCTCCTCTGCGCCTGTATTAATTCAACCTGATCTCTCTCAGCCATTTATTGTTGAGGTAGATGCTTCCGAGGTTGGTGTAGGGGCAGTTTTATCTCAAGGGTCAGCTGCTCTCACTAACCTCAGACCATGTTAATTCTTTTCCAAGAAATTCTCGTCTTGTGAAAGGAATTATGATATTGGGAATCGCGAGCTCCTTGCCATCAAATGGGCATTCGAAGTGTGGCGCCATTTCCTGGAAGGAGCTCTTCACCTAGTGACAGTGATCACAGATCACAAAAATCTTGTGTACTTGGAGAATGCAAAACGTCTCAATGCCCGTCAAGCTAGATGGGCGTTGTTTTTCTCTCATTTTAATTTTGTGGTCACTTTCCGACCTGGTACCAAGAATGTCAGGGCTGACGCCTTGTCTCGGAGTTTTGGTGTCCCTGAGGGTCCTGAGTCGGAACCCGGTAACATCTTACCTGCTGGTATTGTTTCGGCAGCCATCTCCTCTCACCTCTCAGATCAAATTCGCTCCAAACAAAATTCTGCCCCTAGAGACCTTCCGGAAGGCAAAATGTTTGTTCCCTTGTCCCTTCGATTGAGAGTGTTAGAGGAGACACACTGTTCCGTACTAGCAGGTCATCCAGGTGTTCGGGGAACACTAGATCTATTGAAAAGAAACTACTGGTGGCCACATATGAATACTGACGTTCATGCATTTGTTTTAGCTTGTCAGGTCTGTGCGCGAGGAAAGGTCCCCAGGAGACGTCCTGAGGGACCTCTTCTCCCGCTCCCAGTGCCAGACAGGCCTTGGTCTAACGTGTCTATGGATTTTGTTACCGATCTGCCACTCTCTCAAGGGTGGTGGTGGTGGATCGTTTTTCTAAGATGGGCCATTTTGTTCCGCTAAAGAAGCTGCCTTCAGCAGAGGAATTGGCAGATCTATTTATTCAACATATTGTGCGTCTCCACGGTATTCCTGATGAGGTTGTGTCTGACAGGGGGGTACAATTTGTGGCTAAGTTTTGGCGAGCTTTCTGTTCTAAGCTTGAGGTAAAATTGTCCTTTTCCTCGGCCTTCCATCCCGAAACTAATGGGCAGACGGAGAGGATGAATCAAGAGCTCATCCAGTACCTTAGTCTTTTTGTTTCTGACTGTCAACATCTGTGGGTCTCATATCTTCCGTTAGCAGAGTTTGCCATCAACAATCACACTAGTTCATCCACACTCACATCTCCTTTCTTCTGTAATTATGGATTCCATCCCAGGTTTTCCTTCTCGTCATCGTCAGTTTCGGATACCCCTCGTGCTGAGTCCATAACTAACCAACTGTGCACAGTGTGGTCGCAAGTTCAGCAGAACTTGAAAAGAGCACAAAGTTTAATGGTCCATTCATCCAGAAGTAGGCGTACTGTTTCAGAAACTTTTGTTGTGGGTGACAAGGTCCTATTGTCTACTAAGAACCTTAAGTTGAAAGTTCCGTCTCTGAAATTGGCTCCTAGGTTCATTGGTCTGTTTACCATAACTCACGTTATTAATCCTGTATCGTTCAAGGTGGCGTTGCCCTCTGACTGGCGGGTTCACAATACGTTTCACAAGAGTCTGTTGAAACGCTATGTGGATCCTGTGGTACCCCTCCCTGACCCTCCCTCACCATCAGTGGTGGAGGGTGATGTCGAGTATGAGGTAGAGAGGATTGTCGATTCCAGACTGGTCAGGAACTCTCTTCAATACCTCATTCATTGGAAGGGTTTCGGTCCTGAGGATAGATCCTGGGTCCCTGCTAGGGATGTTCATGCTCCACGATTGGTTAAATCTTTTCATTGGGACTATCCGTCTAAACCATCTTTAGGGTCTAAGGGTCCGGAGGCCCCTCGAGGAGGGGGGGGTACTGTCAGGTCTGGTCATCGGAGAACATAGGTTCTATGTTTTGCTTGGTATTCTGAGTCTTTGTGTGTTTCTGTTTAGTGCCTACGCCTTGCCTTGAACCATGTTCACACTGTGGGTTGTTTTAGAGCCAACGCCCAGCTTCATGTTTGGTTTGTCTACTCAGGGTTAATACTCAGTTGCTGGGCTGAGTGGCTTCTCTGAATCTGGTCCATTCAGAACCTGGGGGTGGGATATCTTCCTGCTTATATACCTATCTTTCTCTCTGCTCCTTGCTGGTTTTTGCAAAATCCTTGCTATTCCTGCTTGCGTTGTATTGTGTATCCTGACTTCTTATTTGACCCTCGGCTCGTATTTGACTACTCTACCGTCTTCCGATTTTGTACTTTGTTATTCCTGGTTTTGACGCGGCTTCCGGACTATCCAGTTGGTGTTTTGTCTGTCTTGTTTGTTGTCCCTGTTCCCTGCACCTTATACAGTGTATTTCGCAGTCCTCGTGGTTGTCGCCCCACGGTTTAGCGTGGGTGAGGCAATAGGCAGGGACAGAGGGTTGGGTAAGCTCAGGGCACACGCTCCTCTGTTGTCTGTTTATCCCAACCTTGACAGTTATTTTTGTAAATTCAGCTGTCCAGTTTGATTTGCCATGATTATTTTTTGGTTTCCGTATCATACACCATTAGGGTTTTTTTACCCCCTAAAGGTACATTCACACGGCAGAATTTTCAGGTGGATTGTACCATGTATTCCAGGCCAAAACCCAAGTGAAATCTGCCTCCCATTCCCTCTTAATGGATATATGCGATGTAGTTTGCTTTGAGCCATTAGCTACACCAACTTAAACACAGTCTGACAATGTGTTAACCGTTAGTTTGCTAATACATTGCAAAGAGTTCACATCAACACAATAAATCACAACGTTTAGCTTAAGAATATTGCATTAACTATTTTAACATTGGCTAACCTTTTGCAGTAGTCCTCTGGTCTAATACACATGTCCCTTTAGTCCTCACAGCATTAACATTTCTTGATGTAACAGAAACTAGTTTGTGTCACAAATCAAGGATCCCTCATGTTATATAGCGCATACAATACAAAAAGTAAAACATAATGCATTTCATGTTGTTATCTATACCATATCATTAGGATATGGCATTATGATCTGCTAGCAGCTGACATATAGGACCCCAGCTGATCTTGGGAACAAAGGGATTAAAGTCCCTTTGATATTGTTCCTGCACAGTGGTGCTCCCTGCGCCTGCTGTTCAAAAAAACTGTTGCAAAGCTCCATTGAAGTTTAAGGGCTGTACTACATATTAATGCACATTCGTTGACCAGGAACATCACTATATTTCTCTCTCTCCTTCTATCTTTTTCTATCCCTAGATTCTCCTAAAACTAATCACAAAAATTTTAATTCTTTCTAACCCTAAACTTTTGGAAAATTGCATCTGAATTTCCTAATTTTAGAATCTATTCACTCATCTCTACTGTGGATGAACCAAAGTGCTTAACTAGTGTTGCAGTGCCTTCATTCTGAAGATTGTGGGGTCCCGACAGTCAAACCCCAACTGATCAGGAAGTGATAATGTAATAATGCTATAATAATATCATGATAAATCTTCACTTTCTAGAGTGGGAAAAGCCCTCTAAATTCCTGTGCACCATAGAGGGGGTGCACTAAGGCAACATTTTGGTTTCTACCACAGGTTTTTATGGGAGTTTTCTTTCAAATTGCCTAAAACAAAATATTATGTTTTGAAATAATTGTTTTCTGTTTCTTTGGGCAAAGCTCAAAACATAATCAATCTTTATAAAATACATTATGTTAATCATTAAACAAACCACATATAAATCATAGATCTTGGACCATGATACCATTAAGCTTAAAGCTTGTCCTTGAAGCAATGTCAAATTTAAAAATTGAAATAAAAAGCCATTAGAATGCAAGCAACACCTTATTATACCCCCTAGTTTCCCCTCCCCATAGTTACACCCCAGCTGCTATGACTGCAGTTGACATTAAGCAAAACCGAGGTATATCTTATAGGCAGGGGCAGATTGGCCATAGACCTTACAGGGAAATTTCCCAGTGGGCCGATGCTCGGGGGGCGCCTGCGCACTCCTCACCGCTGGCCAGTGGAAGTCTTTGGATGTATTTTGGGCTGCTGGCGCAGTATTTTATGATGGACTGTTGTGCAATGGCTTTAAATTGATAACCTATCCTCAGGATAGATCATCAAAATCAGATAAGAAGGGGCCCGCCTCCCAACACCCCTGCCGATCAGCTGTTTGAAGGGATAGCAGTGCTAGGCGAGCACTGCTTCCTCTTGAAAATTACATTGTTTGTATAGGAGAGGCAGTATATTTAAAATTGTTCCAGCCTATTCAAGTGAATGGGACCAGTGGTTGTAATTACACTGCACCGCTGCTGGAAAGGATATAGTGTTCAGGTAGTTCTGAAGAAGGACCTGAGCTTGTACAAGTGTTGCTACCATTTTAAGCAGCTGATCAGTGGGGGTACTGTGCGTTGGATCGAATTTGATATTGATGACATATCTTAAGCATAGGTCATATATATGTATTAAGACACTGCACAACCTCTTTAAATCCTTTCCACTTCCAACTTACCAGCCAAACCCTTGGGAGAACCTTGGAAAGACTCTTCTGCAAGACAATGGCTAGTGTTTGCTTTCTGTTGTTATTGCATTTTTCATCAATATACATTTGATGTGCCATTAAATTGGCATCTTGTATTGGTTATTTATAAGTCTTCACTGCAAGTTGATCATGTATGGCTATTTAGCTAGCCAGCTTTATACAGATACAGTGCCTTGATAAAGTATTCATACCCCTTGAATGTTTCTATATTTTTCACTTTGCACCCACAAACATAAATATATTTTACTAGGATTTTATGTGATAGACCAACACAAACTAGCCAGTATGTTTGAAGTGAAAAGAAAATGAGACATTGTTTAGTGAATAAAAATTTGAAAAGTGTGGCCTGCATTTGTATTCAACCACCTATACTCTGAAACTCTAAATAAAATCCAGTGTAACCAATTGCCTAATTAGTGAATGGAGTCCATCTGTATGTAATTTATTCTCAGTATAACTACAGCTGTTCTGTGAAGGCCTCAGAGGGTTTTTAGAGAACATTAATGATCAGAGAGCATCATGGAAACCAAGGAACGCACCAGACAGGTCAAGGATAAAGTTATGGAGAAGTAAAAATATCCAAAGCTCTGAACATCTCAGGCATATAATGGAGAGGACTTAAAGAGGAGTCCACTCAGTTCTGTTTACTGCTGGTTTGTTGGAACGCAACAGTATATCAGAATACAAGCGAGTATGAAGATAAAAATTGCATAACAGAACTCAGCATCACTTACACTGTACACCGCTTACTCTAGTTCAGGGGATGCTTCGGAGTTTATAAATTCCCTTTAATAAAAAAAACTACAGACTGCATCACAAAAAAATGAGCCTTCACACAGCTCTGTAGATGTAATTATATATATATATATATACTAGCTGAAGGACCCGGCTTCTCCCCGGGTATATTTAATTTATTTCTTTTACTGTTTGTGTGTGTGTGTCGTTAAAAGATATCGAGAGTGCCCTCTACAGTGCCTGCCCCTTTAACAGTGACCTCTACAGCGGCCCGCCCCTTTAACAGTGACCTCTACAGCGACCCGCCCCTTTAACAGTGACCTCTACAGCAGCCCGCCCCTTTAACAGTGACCTCTACAACGGCCCGCCCCTTTAACAGTGACCTCTACAGCAGCCCGCCCCTTTAACAGTGACCTCTACAGCTGCCCTCCCCTTAAACAGTGACCTCTACACCAGCCCGCCCCTTTAACAGTGACCTCTACAGCAGCCTGCCCCTTTAACAGTGATCTCTACAGCAGCCTGACCCTTCAACAGTGAGCTCTACAGCAGCCTGCCCCTTTAACAGTGACCTCTACAGCTGCCCACCCCTTTAACAGTGAACTCTACAGAAGCCCGCCCCTTTAACTGTGACCTCCACAGCAGCTAGAGTGGCCACTATCTTCACCCCAGAAAGCCAGACCTCACCGGCCATTCCCCCAAACGTGAAACAGTGCCCCCAGTTCCCATGAAGACACATCACTAAACATGAGGCCACGCCCCCCCTGGCTCTGTGAAGACATGGAGGAGAAGCTGTTTGAGTGTAAGCTACTGAAAGGGTGGACATCCCTGTGTCTGTCCAGGCACTGCGTCGGACGGAGAACAGGTAGCCAGAAAACTGGACTGTCCAGCCTAAAGCCGGACATCTGGCCACCCTAACATCAGCCTGCCCCTAGGGTGGCCAGAGGTCTTGTTTTAGGCTGGACGGTCTGGCTTTCAGACTCCCTGTCCTCTGTCATGCGCAGGGCCTGGATGGACACAGCAGCAGCACTCTCAGCAGCAGCACTGTGCAGTCTGAGCAATGAGCTGCAGGGAGAAAGTCACCCTCCCCCCACCCCTGCAGCTGACAGAAAACATAAGTTATAGTTATGGTAACTGGGAATACCCATTTACCATTGTCATCCACAGTGCTCTGCAAGCAGTGAACTGGCTAGGTTGTCATAGAAACCTGATGTGTGCCTGTGAGCTTCTATTGGCTGATAAAGGTCATGTGACCAGGCTACTATTGGCTAATGTATTTTTTGGGAATATCTCAGGAACGTCCTGGAGAGCTGAAAACTGTTCTAAAACCTTCCCAGACACCTGATTGTACATGTGTGCCAAATTTTGTGATTGTAGCTGCAGCGGTGCAGATTCCTTTAGCGGACATACACACACACACACACACACACATACACTCAGCTTTATATATATATATATATATATATATATATATATATAGATATATATAGATATAGGGTCAGAATATGTTGATGCAAATAAAAAAATCTGTGTTTTTTTCAAACCTTTTATTTATTTTAGTTAATATTAAAACTCATATTAAAAAGAAAACAAATAATTTCCTTTTATAATGACCTCTGCACATGGCACATACCTAGAAAACTCTCCCACAGAAGTCAGTGAGGTCACCTCTTGACCATCGTGTCTATGGCCCATAGGACTAGAATAAAACAGTTTTCTAACATGCTTTCTAAATTCTGTGAAGAACAGCTCAGTCAAGATGGCCACCCCCATAAAAATTTTGAGGAAATTGAATATATAAACCTGGAATCAGATTGAAACGAAAACAGATTAGAATAAAGAAGATGTTTCACTATCTGGTTTCAACTGGCAGATAAAATATTTGGTGACACATTTCCTTTAATTCATCAGATTCATTGTAGAAGTTTTCCATTTTTTAATCCCGAAAGTTTCTTTTGGGATTAAAAAATGGAAAACTGCAGGATCCTAAGGGAAGGGGGTTAGTACATATAAAAACACTGGATTATTGTTTAGGCGCTACCTGGATCGAGTTCCTTGGCACTGTATAGCACTGTCATATATGTCAGAGAGATGCTTTATCAGTGTGAAATCTGTGGAATCTGTGGAAGTCAAGTCATCACCTTCCATTCTTTTTTATGTAACTAAAACAATTTTGGAACAATTTTTGCACTGTGGCCGAGGAACAACAATCCTGATTTTTATTAGGAACTATCACTGCCATGAAGGATGGTACTTGGTCTATACAATGTTAAGGCAGGTAGGTAGGTACAATGTTAAGGTAGGTAGTGTGTTTCAAAGTACGTAAAATCCCTATGAATGCTAAGTTCCAATGGGACATTGCCCAGATGATCACATGGCCCCCACCAGCTTGTTTTTTTCTCATGTTGCATCCTGGTACCATTTCTTCCCAAGCAGAGCGACGTACGTGAACCTGGCTGTCCAAATTATATACAATCAAATGTGATTCATCAGACCAGGCTACCTTCTTACAGTCCTCCATTCCTCCTTCAGTTGGATGCTTATGTGCCCATTCTAGGCACCTTCATGGGTGAACTGGGATTAGCATGGGTACTGTGGTCAGTATAGGGCTACACCAGACATGATTAACCTGCGGCCCTCTAGCTGTTGCAAAACTACAGCTCCCATCATGCCCTGATAGCTGTAGGGTGTTGAGGCATGCTGGGAATTGTAGTTTTGCAACAGCTGGAGGGCCGCAGGTTAGACATCCCTGGGCTACACAATCCCAAGAACTGCAAGTTGCAATTCACTCTGTGGTCTCACACCTTATTATCATAGCTAGCTTTCATTTTGTTAGCAATTTGTGCTCCAGTAGCTCTTCTGTGAAATCCTTCGTCAATGAGCTTTGTCCTTCCACTTTTGGTGGGTACTAAACACTGCATACCAGGAATACCCACTAGATATTCTGTTTTGGAGATGCTAGCCCAGTCTAGTCAATACTAGTGTTGACTGGAATCCAAAGCCAGCTTCAGTACCCAGGTACCAGCCGTTACCAAAATCGACTTTGGATCCTAGTTTTAAAATGGTTTTCAAGTTGAATATTTGGAGACCCGAAGTTATTCAACGAAGTGTCACAAGACTTTGGACATAACGAATTTCACCTCCACAAAGACAAGTCTCCGTACAGCATTCAAACGAAGTTTTAAATGAAGAGACTTCAGATATATGATCCGAAGCACGCTTCCCTCAACACTAGTCAATACAAAGTAGCCAGATCCTTAGGCTTGCCCTTTTTTTTCTTTTTCCAACACAACTTCAAGAAGTAACTCTTCACTTGTGGTCTAATAGATCCATCTTCTTGGCACGTGCCATTGTAACATGATGATCAATGTTAATCATTTCACAGGTCATGGACAGTACTTTGTGGACACTTTATGATACTATTACTTAGCACAAGGCCTCCACACAGAAGCCTCCACAGATCGTGATCCAGCCCTTCTTGCACTTTTCTCCAATCTAATAGCTGAAATAATTCCTTTACATCAAAAACAACGAAGAAACAGAAATACGATTAATCATAGGTTCTGTAAACATTTCAACGCCCATGGTGATTTGCTCCTACAACAGCTGTGAGAACCTGAGCTAGTTCAACTCTGATCTCAGGAGACATATATACTTTCTATATTCCAGTGTTTAAATGATTTAAAGATTATAGTCTGACACATCCCTGATGAATGGCAAAGGCAAAGAGCTTAAGACAAGACTGATAAGGAGAAGGGGCGGGGGAGGGGACTAGAATATTAGACAATAAGCCAGAACTGAAAGCAGCTTTGTCTAACACCTGTTACTAGCAAAACCGTACAGATGTGAAATTATGTTTCTTCCTTTTTTTTCGACTAAATAATGCCACCGGATTATTTTGGCATGTGCAAAAAGAGTCCAGCAAGCACTTCTGCCATTTAAGTTTTGCAAAGGAAATATAATTTTGTATGCATTCATGCATTGGAAAGACAGATGGGCGCACAGCAGGTAGATAAACTGACATTCCCCTCCATGAATACCTTTAGAAGAAAGGTCAGAGATAAGACAGGGAGTAAAGGGAATGCAAATGAGACTGCCCGTCTGTTATAATATGATAGGAGGAGAAAACATATTCATTCCTGTTTCTTTTAGAGTTCTGTGCTCACAAAGCTATCAACGAGCATCTGTTTCATTTTAAATTCTTTGCCATTTTCGACACCACTCAACCATTTCGAATCCTTCTACCGATAACCCTCAGGAGCAGTCTGCAAGTTCTTTGCTTCAACCTGAGTTTATAATGAATACTTTATTATGATCATAAAGCAATATGGCATTGGTGTTCATTTTAACCTGTCTTGGCTGTCTTCGTGGTCTGGGTGCACACTATGAGATATGCTTCAGTGTTCTCATCAGATGGTGAAATGCAAACAGTAAGCGGGGTAACCGTAAGCTGGTAATTCCTAATATTCCCTTTGCTGTGTAATAAGCAAACTGTTTGCAGTGAACGGATTGGTAATTAGCAAGGAAAATGTCTAAATTTCTTAAAAAAGAAAGAGTTGAAGTACATGTAAAATTGTAGTGATCCTAATAGAGATCCTAGGAGAAACTTTTTAAATGGTCCTTAACTTTTTAAGCAACTTTATAGAGATGAGCGAATAGTTGGAAAATTTACAAACGTTTATAAAAAAAATCAGCGACATGACGAAGTTAAAGGGAGTCTGTCACCTCATTTTCACCAATATAACTAGGAGCAGTGCCCCACAGAAGATTGCAGACACATCCCAGACATACCTGTTTGCACTTTGTGTCTGTATTACACGTCCAGGAAAAGCACTTTTATTCTGCAGAAAAACAGCTCCCGCTCTGCTGCTGCAAGTGCCCAAAGCAAACCAAACTGAAGAAGGGAAGGCTGCTTTAGCTGCTCATATCTTGGGATTAGTAGCAGATAGAAAAATGGACCTGCTTTGAAAGCTGACATTCCAAGCTCAGAAGATATAGCTGTTAGAAATTGAGTCAGGAGAGAAAGCTGTTTTTAGTTTCACTTTCTGCTGGGCACTTGGGAGCTGTTTTTCTGCAGAATAAAAGTGCTTTTCCTGGACATGTAATACAGACACACAGTGCACACAGATATGTCTGGGATGTGACATGCAATACAGACACACAGTGCACACAGGTATGTCTGGGATGTAGGGTGGCCATCCGTCCGGTTTTTGGCCGGACAGTTCGGTTTTTGGACTCCTGGTCCTCCGTCCGGCTAAAGGCCAGGACGGACGGCCAGAAGTCCTCCTTTTTAGGGGCGCAGGAAGCAATGAGCGCTTCCATCAATACAGATGGAAGCGCTCATTGCTGGAGCGCAGGAGCTGGGTCCTGGTACTCAGCGCTCAGCTCCTGCGCTCCGGTACCTTCATTGGTGGTCTTCCTGTCTGCGCTGCACACGCCTGACTGGTACAGCGTCAGGACGTAGTGCGCGCACTCTGACCTGACGCTGCACGCAGTCAGATGACAGTGCAGCGCGGGCAGTGAAGAGAGAAGAGCGCCAGAGCGGAGCTGCAGCCCAGGAGAGGTACGTTTTTTGTTTTCTTTTTATGGGGCACAGTGGGCTGATCTGAGGTCTGAAGGGGGCACTACAGGCTGATCTGAGGTCTGAAAGGGGCACTACAGGCTAATCTGAGGTCTAAAGGTGGCACTACAGGCTGATCTGAGGTCTGAAGGGGGCACTACAGGCTGATCTGAGGTCTGAAGGGGGCACTACAGGCTGATCTGAGGTCTGAAGGGGGCACTACAGGCTGATCTGAGGTCTGAAGGGGGCACTACAGGCTGATCTGAGGTCTGAAGGGGGCACTACAGGCTGATCTGAGGTCTGAAGGGGGCACTACAGGCTGATCTGAGGTCTGAAGGGGACACTACAGGCTGATCTGAGGTCTGAAGGGGGCACTCCAGGTTGATCTGAGGTCTGAAGGGGGCACTACAGGCTGATCTGAGGTCTGATGATGGCACTGTGGGCTGATCTGAGGTCTGAAGGGGGCACTACAGGCTAATCTGAGGTCTGAAGGGGGCACTACAGGCTGATCTGAGGTCTGAAGGGGGCACTACAGGCTAATCTGAGGTCTGAAGGGGGCACTACAGGCTGATCTGAGGTCTGAAGGGGGCACTACAGGCTGATCTGAGGTCTGAAGGGGGCACTACAGGCTGATCTGAGGTCTGAAGGGGGCACTACAGGCTGATCTGAGGTCTGAAGGGGGCACTACAGGCTGATCTGAGGTCTGAAGGGGGCACTACAGGCTAATCTGAGGTCTGAAGGGGGCACTACAGGCTGATCTGAGGTCTGATGATGGCACTGTGGGCTGATCTGAGGTCTGAAGGGGGCACTACAGGCTGATCTGAGGTCTGAAGGGGGCACTACAGGCTGATCTGAGGTCTGAAGGGGGCACTACAGGCTGATGTGAGGTCTGAAGGGGGCACTACAGGCTAATCTGAGGTCTGAAGGGGGCACTACAGGCTGATCTGAGGTCTGATGATGGCACTGTGGGCTGATCTGAGGTCTGAAGGGGGCACTACAGGCTGATCTGAGGTCTGAAGGGGGCACTACAGGCTGATCTGAGGTCTGAAGGGGGCACTACAGGCTGATCTGAGGTCTGAAGGGTGCACTATAGGCTAATCTGAGGTCTGAAGGGGGCACTACAGGCTTTTCTGAGGTCTGAAGGGGGCACTACAGGCTGATCTGAGGTCTGAAGGGGGCACTACAGGCTGATCTGAGGTCTGAAAGGGGCACTATAGGCTAATCTGAGGTCTGATGATGGCACTGTGGGCTGATCTGAAGTCTGAAGGAGGCACTGTGGGCTGATCTGAGGTCTGAAGGGGGCACTGTGGGCTGATCTGAGGTCTGAAGGAGGCACTGTGCGCTGATCTGAGGTCTGAAGGGGGCACGCTGGGCTGATGTGAGGTCTGAAGGGGGCACTGTGGGCTGATCTGAGGTCTGATGGGGCACACTGGGCTGATCTGAGGTCTGAAGGAGGCACTGTGGGCTGATGTGAGGTCTGAAGGAGTCACTGTGGGCGGATCTGAGGTCTGAAGGGGGCACAGTGGGCTGATGTGAGGTCTGATGGGGGCACTACAGGCTGATCTGAGGTCTGAAGGGGGCACTACAGGCTGATCTGAGGTCTGAAGGGGGCACTACAGGCTAATCTGAGGTCTGAAGGGGGCACTACAGGCTGATCTGAGGTCTGAAGGGGGCACTACAGGCTGATCTGAGGTCTGAAGGGGGCACTCCAGGTTGATCTGAGGTCTGAAGGGGGCACTCCAGGTTGATCTGAGGTCTGAAGGGGGCACTACAGGCTGATCTGAGGTCTGATGATGGCACTGTGGGCTGATCTGAGGTCTGAAGGGGGCACTACAGGCTGATCTGAGGTCTGAAGGGGGCACTACAGGCTGATCTGAGGTCTGAAGGGGGCACTACAGGCTAATCTGAGGTCTGAAGGGGGCACTACAGGCTGATCTGAGGTCTGAAGGGGGCACTATAGGCTGATCTGAGGTCTGAAGGGGGCACTACAGGCTGATCTGAGGTCTGAAGGGGGCACTACAGGCTGATCTGAGGTCTGAAAGGGGCACTACAGGCTAATCTGAGGTCTGAAGGGGGCACTACAGGCTGATCTGAGGTCTGATGATGGCACTGTGGGCTGATCTGAGGTCTGAAGGGGGCACTACAGGCTGATCTGAGGTCTGAAGGGGGCACTACAGGCTGATCTGAGGTCTGAAGGGGGCACTACAGGCTGATCTGAGGTCTGAAGGGTGCACTATAGGCTAATCTGAGGTCTGAAGGGGGCACTACAGGCTTATCTGAGGTCTGAAGGGGGCACTACAGGATGATCTGAGGTCTGAAGGGGGCACTACAGGCTGATCTGAGGTCTGAAAGGGGCACTATAGGCTAATCTGAGGTCTGATGATGGCACTGTGGGCTGATCTGAAGTCTGAAGGAGGCACTGTGGGCTGATCTGAGGTCTGAAGGGGGCACTGTGGGCTGATCTGAGGTCTGAAGGAGGCACTGTGCACTGATCTGAGGTCTGAAGGGGGCACTGTGGGCTGATCTGAGGTCTGAAGGGGGCACGCTGGGCTGATGTGAGGTCTGAAGGGGGCACTGTGGGCTGATCTGAGGTCTGATGGGGCACACTGGGCTGATCTGAGGTCTGAAGGAGGCACTGTGGGCTGATGTGAGGTCTGAAGGAGTCACTGTGGGCGGATCTGAGGTCTGAAGGGGGCACAGTGGGCTGATGTGAGGTCTGATGGGGGCACTGTGGGCTGATCTGAGATCTGAAGGGGGCACGCTGGGCTGATGTGAGGTCTGAAGGGGGCACTGTGGGCTGATCTGAGGTTTGATGCTGGCACTGTGGGCTGATCTGAAGTCTGAAGGAGGCACAGTGGGCTGATGTGAGGTCTGATGGGGGCACAGCGGGCTGATCTGAGGTCTGAAGGGGGCACAGTGGGCTGATGTGAGGTCTGATGGGGGCAATGTGGGCTGATCTGAGATCTGAAGGGGGCACGCTGGGCTGATGTGAGGTCTGAAGGGGGCACTGTGGGCTGATCTGAGGTCTGAAGGGGGCACTGTGGGCTGATCTGAAGTCTGAAGGAGGCACAGTGGGCTGATGTGAGGTCTGATGGGGGCACAGCGGGCTGATCTGAGGTCTGAAGGGGGCACAGTGGGCTGATGTGAGGTCTGAAGGAGTCACTGTGGGCGGATGTGAGGTCTGAAGGGGCACAGTGGGCTGATGTGAGGTCTGATGGGGCACTGTGGGCTGATCTGAGGTCTGAAGGGGGCACGCTGGGCTGATGTGAGGTCTGAAGGGGGCACAGTGGGCTGATCTGAGGTCTGATGCTGGCACTGTGGGCTGATCTGAGGTCTGAAGGGGGCACAGTGGGCTGATGTGAGGTCTGATGAGGGCACAGTGGGATGATTTGAGGACCATTACAGCGGGTCCTTATTATTTCTGGGAGCACTACTGGAGGCACTATGGGAAAATGGTTTCTATTATGGGGAATTATTACTACTACCAGGGGTACTATTGGGGGTGTTACTATTATTAGTTCAATATGGAGGGCACTACTGCTAAAAAGGGATACTGGTGGAGCATTATCACTATTGGGGCACTATTACTAATGGGACACTCTAGGAGAGAATTATTAGTGGGAGCACGGTGACTATATGGGGTCCTACCTATATGGGACTGTTATATCTACAGTATAGTATTTGGGGACATTGGGGAGCACAGTGGGCGCAGTATTTTAGGCAGCAGCAGGATAACAGTAAAAGTGGGTAATCTATGATGTCTTTGTGGCAGAGAGAAGATGGAGCTGAAAGAAGTGTCATGGCGGTGTGGGCCAAATAGAGAAGATGAGAAAAGAGAAGATCTACATCAGGAAGACGTCACTGGATGTAAGAGGTAAGTGGTGCTGTATCATCTTGTATGTTTGGTGCTGGTGAATGTAATGTCCATCCAGATATGTGTCACCTGCCGGTATATGGTATGTTACTGCAGCAGCCAATCAGTGCTCTAATGCTGAGAACTGGCTGCAGTGGTCACATGCCATACACCTGCCCATCAGTGTGCACATCACCACCACTATGACAGATGTGCACACTCGCCCATTACATGCATGTCAGTCTTTGTTTACGTGGCAGCAGCAATGATGCCAGAAAGTCCAGCGTGTCACAGGCGTCACCATTGCAGCCATATAACCAAAGCATTCAATGGCAGGGAGAGAACAGCTGAGAATTGTGGATTTCTTTTCCATCTGCCATATTTTATTTTTAATTACTGAACAATCCTCTTTATTCTAACCATACTAGAGCGGTATTTTTATAGTTAGGCTTGCTGGCTTGAATTTTCACGTGGTGGGGGTGGGGGTGCCAGATCCCCATCCAACCTGTGTATGTGTGGTAAGAGCCAGTGGAGGTGTGATGGGTGACGGTATACGAGCCGATTGGGGGGCGTGGTTTAGCAGATTGGGGGCGTGGTTTAGCAGATCGGGTGTGGTTTAACATGTTAGGGGTGTGGCCGAAAATGTCCTCCTTTTTGAGATGAAGCCGGTGGCCACCCTACTGGCATGTGACATGTAATACAGACACACAGTGCACACAGGTATGTCTGGGATGTGTCTGCAATCTTCTGTGGGGCACTGCTGTTAGTTATATAGGTTAAAATGAGGTGACAAGACCCCCTTTAATTTCTTTAAATTTCCATGGACCTGTGCTGTACGTGTTCTCCATGGACAGCACACGCAGGGGTGCACCGCCAATCAGGCCAGGGGAGGCAATTGGCTCAGGCGACACCAGGTAGGGGCAAGAGGGGTGGCAGCGGAAGAGCCATGGGCAATGAATGCTTCCATTGTGGAAACACAATTATTCAACTGCATGTATTCAGGATTAATGATGCAACTGGGCACAGGAGCGATGTCTCCCTGGCCCACTGTCTCCTCTAATAGGCTTTAGTCCTGGTTACTGTAGCCTATCACAGGCCAGTGTAATCATTATCACGCTGCCTGAGCTGGGCGTTTCAGTTTTCGCCTAGGCAGCAGAAAGGCTAGATAGACTTCTGAGCACACGTTCTCATTCATTGTAATGTGTGTATTTACCACTCATAAGTGTTTTAGCACGATCTGTGGGTCTGTTTTTTTTAGCACGGAAGCACGAATTTTAGCATGTGTGTCGAATCCATTATGCTCATTATAGTCTTTGGGTACGTGAAAGCCACGGATGCAACACAGATGCCATCCATGTTTCATCCGTGTTTCGAGGATCACTAGGAAGGGATGCTTTGAAAATTATTTTTCAGCTGTTCAGTGTCAGTGAAACACAGATGGCACACAAACAGCAAAAACCGGACAAATGGACTCAACACAGTTCCTTTACAGATATCTTCACGGAGGGATCACTGACCACCTTTCCACGGATTTAAGTACAGATACGGAGGTGTGAATAAGACTGGTGGGTGCAATGACAGGGAGCGGCGATTGCGCCCTGTCATTGTAGCCCTCAGATACCGTGTTCATAAATAATCACACCATCTGATAAAAATAGCAGAGCGTAAAATAAAATAAAATTAAAAAAAATCATACTTACCTGATCCATTTTCTCGCAACGGGCTGCTGCCATCTTCATTGAAGATCTGGTGCGAAATCATGTGTGGATTTAGATGACATCATCATGCCAGCCGGCACTGTGACATCATACATCACCAGTCACTCGATTTTGTGCAAGATCTTCAAGCAAGATGGCAATGGCTGGCCCATCGCAAGCAAAATATTTTTATATTTTAATAGTACAGGTGTTTTCACAAGACGATGCCCATGATGTTCATTTTTTTAAATTAGTTATTTATTTTTATTTTAATTTGGGGGAAAGGGGGGTGATTCAAATTTTTATATTTTTTTAGATTTTTAAACACTTTTTTTCTTTTTCTACTCTTTTTAACGAATTATAACAAGCAATCATTAGATTGCTCTTTTCATAGACCCCCAATGCCATTTTTAAATGGCCGACCACTAACATAAATTTACGTGGGGCGGTCGGGAAGGGGTTATGTTATGCTGATCAATTTTACTAAAGGGGTTATCCCATAAATAATGTAAATAATGAAAATCAGACATCATATAGTACATAACAATACCATCTAATCAAAGCTAGAACCAGCCCTGTACCTCACATGGATCCAGAGATCTCCCCATTCATTACTCTGCTAGATTTACATCAAGCTGACAGCTCAAAGGAAGTGTCTTTTCTGCTGCAGCTCAGGAGGCGTGTCCATGCTCTCCCTATCACAGCTCAGGAGGCAGTGGAAAGATGAAACTGAGCATGTGCGGCCTTCTCAGTGAGCAGGTCAAAGAAATAAGAAAATAAGTGGCACTCAACAGAAACATTTCACTGAATAACTCAGTAGCTGTACAAAATGCTTAATTACATGCAATTACAAAATTATTCAGATACAGGTGCTGGTTTGAAAACTGTAGAATATTTTTCATGGGACAACCCCTTTAATATCTCTGTAAGGGCTTTAGATCTTCTTTTTTTCCATTATAGAAGTCCACATTCATCATTGGCTATGTGAGATATGCTTCATGTGGATGGATATGTTGTCTCCCCTTTAGGGCTTATTCATGCTTCTGTATAAAAATGAGGATTACGTATGGTTGTGCAATATTTTATTTTTTTTACAATTTCTGTGGTCTTTGTCTCTGTATATAGTTCCATTTTTGTAAATCTTTTTGGCTGCATTTGTAATGAAGAAATGTTGATGAACATACTTCATATCGAAAAAAAAACATATGCATAAAAAAGGTGGATGTAAAAATAACAGACATGAATAATATATTGGCAACAGTTTTCAATTAAAAGTATATATGGATCCATAAAAAAATGGTTATTTCAGATATGATAGATCTGTAGCAGAAAATATTGTGACTGAAAATCTGTTCCATATATAAAAATGTGGTTGTTTCTGGAGCAGATGCCAGGATTTCTGCAAGCGCTAGTCAGATGAATCTCTGGATCAGGTTTTAGGGCTCTTTCACACGAGCGTGCCCCTTGCGGGAATCACGCTCTGTGTGATAGAGGGATTGTGCGGTCAGAAGTGCGTGGCATTATCACGATTGATAATGATGTGGTGACGTTTTCACTGCCTGGTCCTGTCAAATCCCCTTTTCACACAAACGAGTTTTCTGTGTAGTGGCAATACGTGAATAGAACGCATAGCACATGCACTAAATCCTGACCCATTTATTTCTATAAGTCTGTGCACATGAGCATTGTTTTTCACGTATCATCTCTGCATTATGAGAAAATCATTGCATGTTCTATATTCTGCGTTTTTTCACACTGCCTCGGCCCCTGTAAAAAATGTGTTGGATCCAGATGTTTTTCACTGATGGTTGCAAGGAGATGTTTGTAATTCTTCAGGGTTTTGTTTTCATGTGCGTGAATAACATTTCAAAACTGATAGCATCCACATGGAAAAAAAAATGAAAAACTGAATGCAACCACGGACAAAAGTGACTGCACTTGTGTGCAAAACCATAATTTTTCTCCTGAAAAGATCCAGACACAATCCATACTATTCATGTGAAAGGGGTCTTAATCAAAGTGGAGAGGGTGCAGAAGTTGCAGAGAGAGCAGAGACTCTAGGTGTAACGGCACCGCCCCCGTTGCCCATAGAGACTCATTTGCATGTATTAAAACATCATATTTCTCAGCAATGTAGGCACATATGAACATTGGACCAACACAGATGTCTTCAGCTGCCAAGTGCACATGTAACTGGTCAGCCACTGTCATAGGTACAAAACTGCTGACTGATGCCCTTTAACCTCATCTTCCAGAGCCCTCTCTGATCCAGCGCAAGTACACTAAATTGAGGAATAATTTAGCGAAACTGGTAGCAATGCTCAGGCACTGGTTGTTGGGTGAAGGACCCTTAATAAACTTGACGCAAATCAAAAAGAAAACCACAGAGACACCATCACGTGTCTCAACGATGGTCAAAACTAGCCAGGCCTTTCACCGGGACGGAACAACTAAGGAAAAGACAGTCTCCAAAAGGAAACTACCTATGCCAAAGCATGGTATCCATCCACAGACAGCTGTTTCGGGGTATTTGCCCCTCAGCAGTGTGGAGTAGGAATCTGGCTAGTGGGAGCAATGCCTAGTAGAAGACCATTTAAGAAAAGATGATTTACCTCAGGGAGATCAACCTCGTGATGGTGTCTCTGTGGTGATGATGGTTGATCTTCCTGAGGTCAATCATCTTTTCTTAAATGGCCTTAATAAATTTGAGGCACCTAAAAATTGTTCAGAGAAGGACTTACAGAAATATAGAATCAGAGTTCTTCAAGAGAAGACTGAGACTCTAGGCAGGGAGGCTTAAAATAAGAGAATAAAAGTCTGGATGCTGGTGGATAAGAGAAATGGTAGGATACTGACAGAATAGAAGTCGTGTAAGTTTACAAAAATATAATAATGATAGAGACAGGGTAAAACAGTAATGAGGTCACACCAAGATGCTGATAGAAGGGATGATTACTTCTATTTGTGGGAGGAGAGGATAAACTGAAGAATAAAATGGGGCATACGCTATGAAAAGTAAAAAAAGCTTAGATCATGGCGACTGTCTGTATATACGGTAAATTATTATTTTTGTGGTCACCATGGCCCAATGTTTTGAGATCCATGAAAGACAGAAGGTCTGACTGACTACCCAGTGTGTTCCTTTTTCACTTTGCAATCTTCTGTTCACTTGGGCAAGCCTGGACTGAAAGGTTTTGATCTTATCTATATACACATGGATTTTAACTGTTTATGAGTATAATAAACTTGTCTCAACGGAATAGTATTGGACATTTTGGATCCCCATTTTCTCCTGTGAGGTGAATGACAGCAGGCCGTTTCACCCTCTAAAGCTATAGCTAAAGTTGGTGTTAAGGGCTTGTTCACACATCAGTTATTTGGTCAGTTATTTCCATCAGTTATTGTGAGCCAAAACCAGTAGTGAAATTCTAATCTCTAATCTCTGCTCTCTGACCTTATAAACAGTAATTATAGCTCAGTTCTTATCTTACTGATCAGAATGTGGCTTAAATAAGTTTTTATGACCTCTCAGTAGTTTAGAGATAAGGGTTATTAGATGAATAGCACAAAGTGAAAGTGAAAGTAAAAAAAAATTGCCTCCGTAGGTGTACATAGCCTTACTATTTTCAGTAATTTTATTTTATTAATTCCTGGAGAACCCCTTTAAAGATAAAATCAGCAATAAAAAAAATGTTTAACATAAAAACATGATTTAAACAATAGGACACTTCCTGATGACACATATTCTTCAAGAAAAATACATCTTAGGCCTTGTTCACACATCAGTTATTTGATCAGTTATTTCCATCAGTTATTGTGAACCAAACACAGGGGTGGGTCAAAAACACAGAACAGGTGCAGATTTTCCATTATACCTGATCTCCGTGGAGGCTTCACTATACCAACACCTCTATGCCAATGCTAAAGGGCTCCTGATGAGCTGTTGTGTTAGCGAAACACGTCGAGACAGTAACAATAGGGAGTAAGTGCATAGTTAGAATAATAATTATGAGCAAGTAGCTGCAGTTAGTCTAAGTAATATCTTGACAGGTTCCTAGCTAGGTTCCAGTTGTGTAAGGCCCCTTTCACATGAGCGGGAGACTCGGACGTCTCCCGCATCATGTGCAGTCTACTGAACTGCCGACACTGAACGGGAGTTACATAGCATTATACTGATTTATGATGCTATATAACCCTGACAGTTCTGGATAACACTGTCAGTGAATATTCGCCAAATTTTTATAAAGATTTGCTTCAGATAAGAATTTATTCGGTCCAAGTTGCTTTGCTTCTATATGCTTGAAGCTTTGAATGTTAAAAAATATTAATTATTCTGGTCGTGTTCTGCGAACATTCCCGCACAAATAACGAACATACAATCTAAGTGTTGTTAAAAGTATGCTACTTAACTGAATACGTACGCATGAGTGTACAAATTATCAGATGCATAGTATTAGCATACAAGTTATCAGATACGTACATAGTGTTAGTGTACAAAGATTTAAGAACATTTAAAGGGGTTTTCCGAGTTATATATATTGATGACCTATCCTCAGGATAGGTCATCAATATGAGATCGGCGGGGGTCCGACACCTGGCCCCCCCGCCGATCAGCTGTTTGCCCCACCCCGCTGTAACAGCGCTGCCTCCTCTTCACTGTTTACATGCTGGCCGACACGGGTGTAGTGGTGAGTAGGTGTAATTACACCTAACCACCCCATTCATTTCAATGGGAAGAATCACTCCCATACAAGTCTATGGAAGCGATTCTTCCCATAGAAATGAATGGGGCGGTGAGGTGTAATTACACCTACTCACCACTACCCCTGTTAAGGCCAGCATGTAAACAGTGAAGAGGAGGCAGCGCTGGTACGGCGCACCTCCTCTTCAAACAGCTGATACCCGGCACCCCCGCCGATCTGATATTGATGACCCATCCTGAGGATAGGTCATCAATATATATAACTTGGAAAACCCCTTTAAGAAGATTTGTACAAAGCAAATCTGAAAAGATTGTGATTCACTTTGGCATAGGTTCGTAACGAATATACGAAGCGGCAAATAGATTCGCTCATCTCTAGCAGAGATACGTAAGGAGCTCGTCAGCTCCTGGTCCGATGGAAAAGACAGAATAGCCAAAGGGTGCTACTAGATCATGTCAGCTCTGTACAAACAAAGCCACCATATTTTTTTTTTAATAAAGACCAATTTTAAAAATGTATTTTAGCTCAAAATGAGTACAATAAAATAATTTTAAAAAATACCCCCAAAGGTGTACATAGCATTGTGTAACAAAACATATTCTACAATTTTTAACCCTTTCACTCCCGGAGGTTTTTTCGGTCATGCATTTTCGTTTTGCTCTCCCTGCCTTCAAACAGCCATAACTCTTTTATTTTTCTGTTCACATAGCTGTATGAGGGCTTGTTTTTTGCGGGACAAGTTGTACTTTCCAACGCCATCATTTAATATTGCATATGGTGTAGTGGGAAGCGGGAAGATTATTTACAGCATTCGATGTGCATTAAAACTGATCCGTTAGCTGACTGAATAGAATTAGGTGTACATAGAAAGAATTAAAATAGAAAGAAAGCAACTGACTGTGAACTACAAAATATTCAGCTCAAAAGGAAAAAGCCGAGCGTCAGTAAACAGTGCACGCTCTCACCTCCCTGTGACCTCCTGCAGCATGCTGCCTTAATATTGAGTCACAAATTTTACAGCTTGAGTGGCAATGCATTATTTTCAGTAACATATAATCTAATCAGTTCATCATATCATGCACATGCATCCCTCCATTTTTTATGAAATAGTATATGTCATTTGTTAATGGGTAAAAGCTGGTTATAACTTTATATTCCACGACATGTAAATATTTCAATATTGTGTTTCTGCTTATGGCGCCAAGACCTGTTTGCTAATCTAATATTTCAAGGCAATGACTTTTTAATGTAGCTTCTGGGACACAAGAGAAATGGAGTTATAACATTAATAGACATGATGGGCTATTTGTTTTAATAAATGCTTGGCGTAAGCATCCGGGAATTTGGAATCCATTATATGTTGCTAAGGCCGCAAAGGAATGTTTCAGCTTTTTATCAACTCCAAGAAAAATGGCTTTGTGGTGCACATTAACAAAATTAACTCAAGATTAGCTTTTTGTACGCTACCTTAGATGTGAAGGAAAGTAAAATATCATGAATGGTAGAGCACAGGTTAGAATAATGCACTACAGTTCAATACAGATGTGGTATATTTTGGTACTGTGTAATGTTATAAGAATGTGTCTACGGAAAAAACAACAAAACTACACAATGTCCATAAACAATGCATCTTTATTAGAACATGATCAATAAAAAAATATTAATAATATTAATTACATTCAATTATCCACAGTCCCACAAGGTCTGCACATTAGTGTTGAGCGCACATGGCGGTGCTCGGGACCACGCGGTATTCGGATGAATACTACGTGTGCTCGAGCGCCATGCTTGAGTCACCTCCCCGCACGCTAATTAGCCAATTAGCATGCGGGGAGGGATGGCATTCAGTGTAATGTCAGTAGCCATCTTAGCTACTGGCATTACACTGATTGGCTGGCTGGGTCACATGTCACCGGTTGCTATAAAGCACCTGGTGACATGTGACCCTGCCAGTGTTAGACAGGGAGAGCTGCTGCATGCAGGGACAGACAGTGTAGAGAGAGAAGCACGCTAGGCAGGGATAGAAATCGCTCAAAAAAGACCCAAAAGCCCTTTTAAGGGCTATTGTATCTGGCACAAAGCAATATTTTATTATTTTTGCAGTGTTTAAAGGTGGTGAAAATAGCACTAGGTGGCCTGCCCTTAATGCCACATGTGCTGCTGCTGCAAGCTGTAGGATACTCTCTGTATACTATATACCTGTCCAAGGTGACAACTCCTCGAGACTTCCTACAGATCCCAAGCTCAGAAGTCAGAGGCAAAGATTTGGAGAAAGAATCCCGTCGACTAATCAACTACCAGTTGCATAGCGCAACGCTGGCGGAGTACATAAAAGAACACTGTATCCCTCGGGGACTACGGATGACAACGAGACCTACCCTGTTTAGAGACGACACAGAATACTGTTCCCAATTCAGGCTACTTTCACACTAGCGTTATGGAATTCCGGTATTGAGCTCCGTCATAAGGGCTCAATACTGGAATAAAACGCTTCAGTTTTGTCCCCATTCATTGTCAATGGGGACAAAACTGAACTGAAGGCAAAGGAATGCTCCTGAAAGCATTCCGTTCCGTCTTCAGACCGGAGAGCAAACCGCAACATGTTGCGGTTTGTTCTCCATACTAGTTATCCGCACCTAAATGGATCCGGAATGACCCCCAATGCAAGTCAATGGGGACAAATCCGTTTGGTGTGGACACACTTGTAAACGGATCCGTCCTCCATTGACTTTCAATAGAGGTTATTCCGGATCAGTTTAAAAGATGCTAAAGATAATACAACCAGATCCGGAATTACGGATCCACAAGGTTGTATTATTCAGTACGAATCCGGCAGGTCCCTTCACCCGCCGGATCCGTACTAACGCTAGTGTGAAAGTAGCCTCACACAGATCCTTAACAAATGCTCATTGTATCTAATGACTCTGACCATCTCCTTCCTCGAGAAGAATATTACAAGAATTCAAGAACAGATCAATACTGCAGAAATACAATTACAAGCTACTCTACAAGCATCAGAATACAATTCCTTTAAGGAGAAGCTGACCAATACTTTGACAGTCCATAAGAGAGAAGTAGAGAACCAGAAGAGGAGGAAGTTCCAAAGAGATGCTGAGGATTACCGCACCAACAGAATATATAAATGGCAGTACACACATTCCCAACATCAGGAATTCCAAAGAGATTACGCTTCCTCATCTGATTCATCGTACTTAAGTCACGAAGGAGAAGGCTTCCGCAGACAGCCAAACCCTATAAGTTCTTCCTTCCTGGGACAACGTACAAACAGGGGCCGGAGAACAAGAGAGCAACAAAACAGACCTCCACGGGACAACTCCCAGTGTAGGATGACAAGATCGCAGGTAAGAGACCCTCAAACTATAGTTATTAACATTTCTTCAACAACTCTAACCTCTAAACAGATACACATACTTGAGAGGGGACTCTCGTTCTGTCCATCCTATAAATTTAGTACATTCCAGACTGAGTTAGATCTACAAAGGTTCTTCCGTAATTTACGCCTAAAGGCACATTTCGGATCCATGGAATCCGCTACTCCACCTACCAAGTTGGATACCGGATCCCAAGCCTTAATCACAACCAGGGAGTTTGGACTAAAATCCAGGAGTACTTTCATGCCCCCGAAAACTCAGCATCCAGTAGAAACTTACATATCACTGGTTGCTAGGGATAAAGAAAACCTAAGGAAGGACATTGAAAGAAAGAAACTCAGCTGTGAATCTAATATGACATTAGACGAACAGGAGGCCCTAAAAACCTTATCAAATAGGAAAGACATCACCATTAGAGATGAGCGAGTAGTGAAATATTCGAAAGTTCGAAATTCGATTCGAATAGACCGCGAAATTCGACTATTCGACCGAATATCGAATCCCATTAAAGTCTATGGGAAAAAAATGCTCGCCACTTGGAAATCTCAATTCGACCACTTGGAGGTCACCAAGTCCACCCTGAAACCTCAGAAAAGGATGCCAACACTGCTGGAATGCAACTGGGACAGCAGGGGAAGCATGTCTGGGTGCATATAACGCGCCCAAGTCGCACTATTACGCCACTATCACAGCCTCAAAACAATACACTCCAAAGACAATCTAACCTCTCTGTAAAGTGAGACCATACAAGGAAACCTTCTTTCCTCTACATTGCCATGGACCCCAAGCCAAACTAGACAAAAAAGAAGATAAAATTCTGCACCCCTTAAAATCACGTTGCCTATGACAACCACAGATGGCATAGGCAAGGGGGAAAGCAAATAGACCCCACCCCTAATTGTCATTGTGTGTGTGTGTGTGAAATGTGGTCAGACATGTCTTCTTTAAAATGTAAAAACAACTCAAACACATGCAGAAGCCTTAAAATGCCCAAATTGTTGGCGCTAGAGATATCAGTGGACCCGACCTGGCCCAGTGTCATGTCTAGCAGGTAAAGCAGTGGGATGTTGAGGGATGCGTAGGACCGCAAAGGTAGGAAGAGGCCGTGGGCTGGCCAGAGGCTCATGGAAAATTTTGTGGAGGCCCAAGAGGTGAGACGTCTTAAAAATTGTGTGGAGGCTAAGAGGTGAGACTTCTTAAAAATTATGTGGAGGCCCAAGAGCTGAGACCTCTTAAAAATTATGTGGAGGCCAAGAGGTGAGATCTCTTAAAAATTATTGTGGAGGCCCAAGAGGTGAGACCTCTTAAACATTTTGTGGAGGCCCAAGAGGTGAGACCTCTTTAAAAATTATGTGGAGGCCCAAGAGGTGAGACCCGTTAAATATTGTGTGGAGGCTAAAGAGGTGAGACCTCTTAAAAATTGTTTGTAGGCCCAAAGAAGGTTGAGACCTCTTAAAGATTTTGTGGAGGCCCAAGAGGTGAGACCTCTTAAGATTTTGTGGAGGCCCAAGAGGTGAGACCTCTTTAAAATTATGTGGAGGCCAAGAGGTGAGCACCTCGTTTAAAATTATGTGGAGGCCCAAGAGGTGACACCTCTTAAACATTTGTGGAGGCCCAAGAGTGACACCTCTTAAACATTTGTGGAGGCCCAAGAGGTGAGACCTCTTAAAGATTTTGTGGAGCCCAAGAGGTGAGACCTCTTAAAGATTTTGTGGAGGCCCAAGAGGTGCAGACCTCTTAAGATTTTGTGGAGGCCCAAGAGTGAGACCTCTTAAAAGATTTTTGTGGAGGCCCAAGAGGTGAGACCTCTTAAAAGATTTTGTGGAGGCCCAAGAGGTGAGACCTCTTAAAGATTTTGTGGAGGCCCAAGAGGTGAGACCTCTTAAAGATTTTGTGGAGGCCCAAGAGGTGAGACCTCTTTAAAATTTATGTGGAGGCCCAGAGGTTGAGACCTCTTAAAGATTTTGTGGAGGCCCAAGAGGTGAGACCTCTTTAAAAATTATGTGGAGGCCCAAGAGGTGAGACCTCTTAAAAATTTATGTGGAGGCCCAAGAGGTGAGACCTCTTAAAATTTTGTGGAGGCCCAAGAGGTGAGACCTCTTAAAAATTTTGTGGAGGCCCAAGAGTGAGACCTCTTAAACATTTTGTTGAGGCCCAAGAGGTGAGACCTCTTAAAACATTTTGTGGAGGCCCAAGAGGTGAGACCTCTTAAAAAATTATGTGGAGGCCCAAGAGGTGAGACCTCTTAAAATTTTGTGGAGGCCCAAGAGTGAGACCTGTTAAAAATTTTGTGGAGGCCCAAGAGGTGAGACCTCTTAAAAAATTATGTGGAGGCCCAAGAGGTGAGACCTCTTAAAATTTTGTGAGGCCCAAGAGGTGAGACCTCTTAAAAATTATGTGGAGGCCCAAGAGGTGAGACCTCTTAAAAATTATGTGGAGGCCCAAGAGGTGAGACCTCTTAAACATTT
>ONZH01007668.1:0-30527 GCA_900303285.1 Rhinella marina | reverse complement strand
CTGACACCTTGTAGGGTCAAAGAGGTTCTTGTTTATTAGAGGAGTGTACAAGGGTTATATACCCCAGGGAGGAGTGAATCCTCTCCTGAGGGTTAGGATATATTTTATTGGTTAGTAATGCAAAATAAAGTTTCACTTCTGCGCATCTAGTCTAGCTAAAGAATGTAAACTACAGATAAGAGCAGGAGTGGTCCCGGAGCCGGCGCCATCTTGTAATGGCTTCATATCTTCAGTCTTCATATCCATAACAGTCCCCCTTTGAAGCCATTTCAAGCACGGTGTTGTCTGTCCCTGATCTAGATGGACCTAACAATCTGTCCCATTGTGCCTGCGTCCTTTTCACCAGTTAGGAGACAATCTATCCCTAATAGATAGACTCCCTCTTAGTGGACTTACACAATGGGAAGTCAGATTCTAACTCTGACCTTAACACAGGCTTCACTGGAACTGCGTGGGGGACTTCTTCGCTGACATCCATCTGGTGGTCATCTTCTTCATCCGCTCTGGTTCAGGAATCCTCCGGGCGCACAGGACCACTCACACTAAGCTAATTTTAAGCAAAGAATGTGTAAATATGTGTTAAAGCTAAGTGCGGATTATGTGAATATGTGCTAAAGCTAGACATATTGGCTTTAAAGTTAGGCTACTTTCACACTAGCGTTTTAAAATTCCGGTATTGAGTTCCGTCATAGGGGCTCAATACCGGAATAAAACGCTTCAGTTTTGTCCCCATTCATTGTCAATGGGGACAAAACTGAACTGAAGACAACGGAATGCTCCTGAAAGCATTCCGTTCCGTCTTTAGACCGGAGAGCAAACCGCAGCATGCTGCGTTTGCTCTCGGTCCAGGCATCCGCACCAAGACGGATCCGGAATGACCCCAATGCAAGTCAATGGGGGTGGATCCGTCTGTGTGACCATAAGGTAACCGGATCCGCCCTCCATTGACTTTCAATGGATTCCATTCGGATCCGGGTACACAGACACATACAGACATAAACATACACACACATATAGACATACAAACACACATACATATTACATGCTCCCCGGCAGGTCTTCGGAGCGTCAGGACGGCTCACACAGGTCACGATTTCCCCACAGCGCCCTCTGCTGGGCGCCTGGTGGAATCGTCAGATGACGATTCCACCAGGCGCCCAGCAGAGGGCGCTGTGGGAATCGTGACCTGTGTGAGCCGTCCTGACGCTCCGAAGACCTGCCGGGGAGCATGTAAGTATGTATGTGTGTTTGTATGTCTATATGTGTGTGTATGTTATTATGTATATGTATGTACAGTGTGACATGTGTGGGCCGGAGCGCGGTTCCGGCTCCACACATGTCACTGCGGCAGGCCTGTCCGGCAGCACCCTTCACCTGCCGGATCAGGCCTGCCGCCAGTGTGAAAGTAGCCTTAGTTGTCAGGCTTATAACCGTTGAAACACAGGGTCCCAAGGAAACTTCACTTCCACCTCACAGCACTGTAGTTGAGGGAGGACTGATGTCATCCAAGGGCACATGAATCTCCTTCCTGATGTCATATGGTTCAGTCATGATCATCTCAGGGATGGAATTCTCCACTGCTTTTGCCAACAGTTTCCTGGCACAAGGGATTACACAACAAACAGTTAGAGCAAGCATTATTAAGATTTAGCAAGATGACAACTCCTAACTGAGCAAGAGATTTTCTCCAGTCTTTCAGCCAGTCAAACCAGGCATCCCATGGATCACTAATGCCTGAGTTCCTTTTCAACTCCTCAGATAAAGATGTGCGTCCCTTCAGGGCATTCATCACTTGGCCATCTGGTCCCAGGTTATCTGGAATAAGAGTACAACAGGTATCTCCTATCATCTTACATACGCCACCTTTCTCTGCCAGGAGCATGTCCAATGCCATTCTGTTCTGGAATGCCATGATACTCGTGGGACCCAACTGTTCCACAATCCCTTTCAGGGCATCTCTGGAGTAGTTCACAAATCTCTGCTGATTATAATAGATGTAATTAATCCAATCCACATTTTTGTTAATGTTGATAGTGGGAATAAGTGACTCAAATCCCACTGCCACCTAATCTCTTGCTTTGAACTCATTGGGGATCCCCCTTGGGACTCCTATGGCATCTATGTATATATGTGTGTACAAGCTCTCAGCTGGTTTTCCTTTGAGCTTCACTGATGTGCTTGGAGTTAACATCACTTGTAATGGACCATCAAACCAGGGTTTAAGGACTGTTTTACTGTGTCCTTTTTAACCCCCAATCTCCACGCACAGGTGGGTGGGTCCTTGGTAATTTATCAAGATCTGAAAGTGAAACAAAAACTCGAGAATGTGTTTCCGTCAAATGCTTGTACAAACTGATCGCACAATCTGTCAGACAACCACGTTGCATCTGGAGCTGCTGTGGGAAATACAATCCTGTCCTAGGGGATAACCCCAAAAAGGACCTCAAAGGGACTAAAGCCTGTCTTACGGTTAAGGGTATACCTTATTGGAAAGAGGGCTAACAGTAGGCACTCTGTCCATGGCTTATCAGTCTGTGCCATGGCTTTTTGAGTCTTTTACTTTAGTGTCCTGTTCATTTCTTTCCTACTGCTGCTTTGTGGATGGTACGAAGCACTTTAGGCTTGTTCTACACCTAAATCTTAATCACCTTTTGCATCACTTCACCTGTAAAGTGAACACCTTGTCACCTTCAATGGCCTCTGGTACCTTGTACCTATATACAACTTCGGCCATAATCTTCTTTGCTATGGTCTAGGCTGTGACCTTAGCTACCAGGTATACTTCTAGCCATCCTGAAAACAAGTAATCACACACCAATACATACTTATACACACCCACCTTGGGTAGCTGAATGTAGTCTTCAAGCATTGAGACGGATACAAGTGACGAAGTGCATGTGTTTCTGAGGTACTGTAACCATCTGACCCACGTTTGTTCGGGGCACAAATCATACATCTTCGAGTATATCTGGCTTCTACAGTGCTGAACCCTGGAGCGTACCATGTGCTATGTACTAAATCACATAGCAGTTTTTGACTGGTGCGTCACTACATGGGTTGCCTGTGCCATTGTGGGTTAGAGGGACCTGGGAAGGCAGAGTTTTCCTTGAAACTGTATTAGTCCTTCCTTTTCAGTCCCCCCTTTTGACACCCACTGGTCCCTTTCCTCCTTCCCCGCCTGGTTCTTTAAGGTCTTAAGAACTTTCAGGGAGACAGGAGGAGTTATTTCAGGGACCTGAGCTGTGGCCACTAAGGCAGGGGTCTGCCTAGGCAATTTGGCAGCCATTTTTGCCACCTGATCTGCCTTGGCTTTCCCTTTGCCTCCTCTGTGTCTGTTTCACAGTGGCCTTTCGTTCTTATCATGGCCACTCAAGTTGGCAACATGAGGGGTTCCATCAGAGACCTCACCACTTCCTAATTGTTGATGGATTTACGTGAAGGGGTTGAAGTCTCTGGCTTTCCAAATGGGCCCATAGCCATGGGCTCAAAGGCATACATGGAATCAGTGTAAATGTTGGCTGTTTTTCCCTCTGCATCTCTGCAAACCATCTCCAGAATCTGTGGACTCTCTTCTTGGGCAGACATGTGGTGGTAAGGACTCTGCATTTTAGAGTGTCATGTTTAGTAACCGCTGCCCAACCTGTGTAGCACCTGCCGTCCTGGCCATACCTCGATCCATCCACAAAGAGCACATTATCTAATCTAATGGCTGACTTACCATATCCCACTGTCTCTTGTGACATCATCTGCCAACAGTCATGAGGTGCCTTAACTCTTCCCTCCCCCCTTGCTCCAGAGGCAACAGGGTGGCTGGATTCAAAGTATTACACCTTTGGATACTAACATTGTCAGGCAACAAAATGGAACACTGCATTCTCAAAAGGCGGCATTAAAAAGATTTTTGGGTTATACCTATGTGAGGATAAATGTAATATCATGAGGAGCAGTTAAGTGAGGACAACTGAGGCAGGGCCATTCGCTTCTATAGAATACAATCTAAATGTAATAATTTGATAGACCCAGTGCGGGGGAGTACCAAATTACCAGCCTTTGAACATGAAAGGCATCCCTCTACTACCTCTTCTGTAAAGTGGAAGGGGCTAGAGGACAAACAATCATAAAAAACGGCACCAAACGTGCATGTCCAAGGTCTGCAATAAGAAATGAGGCCCAAAAAATGTCCACAGTGCATTCACGTTTCTGGACAAAGGGGTGTCCTCCACAGACTTCTTTCATTCAGGGGTGAGATGTGTCACCCCAGGAAGGAATGCAGCAAAACTGAAGTTTTGTATTTGACACCTTGCAGTTATGGCGACATGGCTATAGTATACATACTGGGTGAGTTCTGGGCTCCCTGTGGCAGCATCACCCAAGTATATCTTTTTACCCTCTTGCTTGAAGGCAAACAAATACCAACTGTCTGGATGTAGAGGTACGGAAGAGAAAACATCAGCCAAATTAATTACTGTGTAGTGAGTAGAGGTAGTGGGAACCTAAGTCAACAAGGTGTGTGAATTGGACACAATGGGGGTATTAAAAACTGTGGCTTCATTGACAGCACGTAGGCACCTTGTACTGGGTTGGTTTTGCCCTTCTTACTTTTCTTTTTCTCAGGGTACAAAAGAGTGGTAGAAGGGGATACAATCTTTTTCATAAAGTCTCGGAATGTTTGAAATATGGCATCCGACAGTGCCATACTCAAGGGATACTGCAAGCAGGGCTTCCTTCTCATCTTTTGGGAGTACTGACATAAACATGGACCAGGGAGTTTTATCACTAACGGCTAACAAAGTTCTTGGTCATTAAAAAGGCACCTGTTAGTTTCACAGTGCAATCCTCCTGGTATGCGATGCTGCAAGCAAGTCTCTACCCAGGAGGCAACAGGGGACAGTATCACTGACCAGCACTTCTTGGTTAAGGGCAAATCTAACATGGATGGGTTATGTTAAAGGGGAGTGTACTACTTTCCCATCCACTTCTATTCCAGGACTGGTGACCGTGGAGATTAAGTCAGGGAAGGACATGATTGCTGTGCACAACTGTCTTGGCTGCTCCAGTATCAATCAAAAACAGGACTTCTTCTTAATCACCCAGAGTGAGGGATATCATTGGAGCTGGACTTTAATCTGCTAAAATGTTTGAGGGCACAGCCAATACTGGATTGCTCATTTCCTAATACTGGTCTACCTTTTTTTTTCTTTCTCATCTGTCTTTGTGTCATCTCTAAGAACATGGGTGTTTGTGGGGACAGTGATCTGGGCTCAGTTAACACAGAATAGAATCCATGTGGCGTGGTCGAGGAGTACCACATACAGCATAACTCTCTCCAATCTGGGTTCAGATGCTGCAGGTCCATTACCCAGGACCATTATAAGGTGGAAGACTTCGTTTTTCCTTTCTCCGTTTGGGAGGTGGTTTAAAATTACCGTGATAACATTCATAATAATACTTGACACTTTCTCTGTCTCTCTACACCTCCTCTATATACTTTTCGTAAGATACTCACAATCGGACTCCTGTGAGCTCGTTATCTTTCAGGCACCCTTTATTTTTCCTACATGCTTTTTTCCTCACTACTCTGGATTCAGTTTACCATCGGGGTGCATCTCTACAGCTTCCATTAGCTTGCTGATGTTCTTCACTGCCTATCTACATTCTTTCTCCCTTACTACTTGTGTGACATCTTATGTCAAGCTACAGTTTACCACAAGTGAGACCATTTCCATCACAATCCCTTCCTTTTGTGATTCTAGCATGGGTAGGACACTCAGGACCAAGTACTTCACTTGACTTTGTATCAAATGCAGGACCTAACCTAACATCTTTACCTGGTTCCCCTTGACCTGGAGTCCTGAACACCTGCACCATCACAACAACCTGTTAGGAATCGAGATGAAGTTGCCTCCAAGTGCTGACTTACTCCTAATAACTGAAAAAACATAGAGGTTAAGTCATTTCATCTAATTAAACAATATTAACTTATTATAGGTAAGTGTATATCTTTCATTTACTAAGTCGAATACTCGTTGTGGTTCTACTTGCATCTATGTGCTTTGCTTCCCACTTGTAGCCATGTCACGGAGAATACCAGTAACTAAGATGGCCACTGGGCGGGGACTGACGTTCCCTCAGTTAAGATGGCCACCAGGAAGGGAAGTTCCCTAAGTTAAGATGGCTGCCAGAATGGACATTGGGACGTAGGGCGTGCCATCTTGTGTGATAACTGGATACAAAGAGGTGAGCCACGGGTGGTGTTTTGGCACTGACATACTTCACAGGTCCACCCCTCTGAAGAGGTAGACTGAGGGGGCTAGTGATATGGCGGGGGATGTGTCTGCTGGAGCGCGGTTGGGTCCTCCTGTACCATCTTAGGGGCCATGCTGATGGCATGTAAAAGTAATCATTTGTCTTTTCATTATACATTTCTGCCCAGACTAATTTCTTATATTTAATAATTTTCCGCTGATGCTCGCATTGTTTTTCATAACAGAATATAATGCTGTAAATTCAAGGCCGGTGTTCACTCCTTTTTGGCCTAATGCCATAGCAAACTTTCCCCTGTGAGTGATGATTTCTTCTATTCTCAACTTAACCCTTAATTTGGCCTCATCATCAAAGTTGAGCAGATATCGCTCACAGTAAACTTGGCTATGTGACCTTCATCTACTAGTCGATTCTCTGGCAACACACAAGGTCAGATTTCTGGTCCACACAGACATATAAAGTCAACTTATTTTCCTTGAGCCGCCACCTCCGAAGCCGTTTGTTTTCCGGGTAACAATTACACTGAGTTACCACCCATGTTTCAACTTTTCAGAACGGAGTCGGGCAGACAAGACACAAACAAACAGCACGCCTGACAAGGGGAGGGGTTAGTCTCAATCAGACTCAATTCTTCTGACCGCACGGACTGCACACTAGCTTTGAGGTTTGATTACATCTGCTGCCCGCTGCCTATACACTGCAGCCTAATACAGAAAATCACTTCTGGCCGGTCACGTCTGTCTAGACAATCAATCTAGACGACCGGGCGCAGGAAAACCCCTCCTGGCCGGTCACGTCTGTCTAGATAACCAATCTAGACGACCCGGCACAGGAGAACCCCCGTGACTACCCAGCACGGGGAAAACACCTCCCTGCAAACGGATCGCCCCCCTCTGTCTCAGGCTCTCTATCGAGAAGCTTGCACAGAGATTATGCGATCCCTGTCCGATCCATGGTCAGTTTCTCACTCGGTTTTCCTCTCCCCTTTCAGTAACACAAACCACATAAAACACAAACCACAGTAGAAACAAACTCTTGTTTTGGGTTCTTTGAGCTCGAGGTTTCAACTTCAGCCAAAGCTGCTGCTGATAACTTCTATCTAGCAGAAATGACTACCGTAATGCAGTGCAGACTCGACAAGAGGTAGGTAAGATAATCAATTTTCTTACCTTCTCTTTGGGGCTGCAGTCCCCTCCCTCAAGCGACCGTGCACCACACTCTGGAAGCCCGTTCCTTCGGCTATAGAAATTACATTCCCCCGAGCCCACCCAAGGAACGCCAACTGATAAGGATGGCTCTCAAAGGAAGCCACAAAGTTTGTTTCTCTGCTCCAAATTAAAGTAATCCTAGGATTTTACATGCATGGAAGAAACAACACTGACACCTTGTAGTGTCAAAGAGGTTCTTGTTTATTAGAGGAGTGTACAAGGGTTATATACCCCAGGGAGGAGTGAATCCTCTCCTGAGGGTTAGGATATATTTTATTGGTTAGTAATGCAAAATAAAGTTTCACTTCTGCGCATCTAGTCTAGCTAAAGAATGTAAACTACAGATAAGAGCAGGAGTGGTCCCTGGAGCCGGCGCCATCTTGTAATGGCTTCACATCTTCAGTCTTAATATCCATAACACTAGATTACTGACTCCAGGAGGAGGACCTCCTTCTAACAACTCTACAGCTTATATTATTGACTCCAGGAAGAGGACCTCATTCAAACAACTCTATAGGTTACATTGCTGGCTATACAGGAGGAGAACCTCTTTCTAACAACTCCATTCTAGTTGATTCTATAGTGAATAGGCTAGATTACTGATTCCAGGAGGAGGACCTCCTGCTAACAACTCGACAGTTTATATTACTGACTCCAGGAGGACAACCTCCATCTAACAACTTTGCAGTTTATATTACTGATAATAGAGAAGGACCTCCTTCTAACAACTCCATTCTAGCTGATTCTATAGGGAACAGGCTAGATTACTGACTCCAGGAGGAGAACCTCCTTCTAACAACTCTTCAGCTAATATTGCTGATAATAGAGAAGGACCTCCTGCTAACAACTCCATTCTACTATATTACTGACTACAGAGTGTGGACCTCCTCCTAACAACTGCATGTTAGGGCCCATGTACATAAACATATGCCTTCCGAAATATATCTTCCTTGAGCAAGCCATATGTCCCAGAGCGGCATCAATCGTGTCCCATGATCATATAAGTCCGGGACAATAGTCCCTCAGGTGGCCTGACGCGCACTGCATTATAGTAAACTATGAAGCTTTGCGCTCTGGGACATATGCCCAGCTCATGGACTGTATGTCTCGGAAGGCATATGTTCATGTGCGTGGACCCTTATTAGAATAGCGAGTGAAAGGAGGTCCTCCTTCTGGAGTCAGTAATATAACCTGCAGAGTTGTTAGAAGGAGGTCCTCCTCCTGGAGTCAGTAATCTAGCTTGTTCACTATAGAATCAGCTAGAATGGAGTTGTTAGAAGGAGGTCCTCCTCCTATATAGTCAGCAGTGTAACCTATAGAGTTGTTAAAAGGAGGTCCTCCTTCTGGAGTCAGTATTCTAGCCTGTTCAGTGTAAAGTAGGCTACAATGGAGTTGTTAGGAGGAGGTCTTCTGTCTGCAGTAATGTAGTAGAATGGAGATGTTAGGATGCAAAACCGCAGGGCTGTTAATAAAATTGTTAAAATCTATACAGTTTTGCTGCAAAATAGCCACACATTGCTCATATATTGAAACATTTTATTTCTCTTATTATCCATGTGTGAAAACAACCGGGATGGAACTTTTTTGATAGCATAGATAAAAATATACAAAAAATAATAATAAAGGAAATTCATAATAATAGTAAACCTATTTCCTTAATTCAGAATGTAAAGAATTTAATACGTAACATAAAGAACAAGAAAACCTCCTTCTAACAACTCCATTCTAGCCTGCTTTATAGTGAACAGGCTAGAATACTGACTCCAGGGGGAGAACCTCCTTCTAACAACTCCATTCTAGCCTTCTCCACAGTGAACAGACTAGAATACTGACTTCAGAAGGAGGACCTCCTCCCAGCAACTCCATTCTAGCCTGCTCTACACTGAACAAGCTGGAATACTGACTCCAGGAGGAGGACCTCCTTCTAACAACTCCATTCTAGACTCAACCGTTCTGCCTTTACTCCAAAGCTGAAGGACCTTCCATGACATCATAGTCATGTGACTTTTTCAACAGTGAAAGTGGTGATAGGACCTGCGATGAGGTCACCATCATGTGACTAGTGCAGAGAAAGACAGCCCCTCAGCAGTGGAGACCTGTGAATCCTTGGAATGCATGTAAGTTCCAGAGACATGCTGGGAGATGTGGTTCTCCCCATTATACCTCCTCCCTGCTTAGTGGGGGGAAATATGTCATTTAACTGAGACTGTATGTTAGAGGGGCTGAAGGAAGGGGAAGGGTGTTAGTTACATGGGACTGTATGTTATAGAAGACTGGGGGGAGATGACTGGTGTTATTTACATGGGACTGGGTATTATAGAGGACTGGAGGGTAAAGGGAGTGATGGTATTTACATGGGACTATGTGTTGGAGGGGCTGAAGGAGGGGATTTAAATTATTTACATGGGACTATATCATATAGAATGGTGGGAGAGGTCTGGCGTTATTTACATGGGACTTCATGGTACAAAAGACTGGAGGGAGAGGAGTGATGCTATTTACATGGGACTATATTGTATAGAAGACTGGTGGGAGAGGTCTGGTATTATTTACATGTGACTGCATGGTATAAAAGACTGGAGGGAGTGGAGTGATGTTATTTACATGGGACTGCATGGCATAGAAGACAGTAAGGAAGAGAGGTTATTTACATGGGATTGTATCATATAGAAAACTTGTGGGAGAGGAATGGTGTTATTTACATGGAACTGCATGGTATAGAAGACTGGAGGGAGAGGACAAGCATTATAATTTTTAGGGTCACTACAGAGAATATTATAAATCTAGGGTGAACGGCAGGAGGCATTATAATTACAAGGGACACTGTATTATAAATACTGTGGTGGCGGGCATTACTACTGAGGGCTCCATAGGAGTGCCTTATAGATTGGAATTATTTCTATTAGGGGTGCCCTATAGGGGGGCCTTAGTAGTACTGAGGGCACTGTAAGGAGTCATATTACCACTGGGGGTACTATGGGGGGACTTCCGCCTAGCAGTGAGCCCGGTGACATCACCGACTATATTGGACAGGTTTTAGCGCCGCCCTAGTCTGTAAAGCCACCCATTATTGCCAGTGACGTCTCCGCTTAGCAGTGTAAAAATATAAGCAAAACAGCCCTCCCTTGCCCTTCGCTTTACATTGCAGGGCAAGGGAGAGCATCAGAGCATGAACTGTCAAAGGAGCTGAGTAGGGGGAGAAGGGGGGGCCCAGGTACATTCCGTGCACAGGGGCCCTCTGCTGTCTGTGTCCGCCCCTACACCCAAACGTCTGGGTGGGGAGCAGAGGTGAAAACAACTGGCTCCTGGGGCACGTGGGCAAGAATGGTGACCTGTAGACTCACTTGCTTACACAGTGCCAGGCATACCGTTGACATCAACCAGTCTGATAATTATTGGATAACCATGCTTCTAGACCCTCGCTACCAGGGCAAATTGGCGGAATATTTTCATCTCGCAGAAAGGTAGGACAAATTACGTTATTACTAGGAAACTCTGTACATGCAGATTGTCACAGCTTATAGTTAGCAGATGCCTGGTGCCAGCATATCTGAAATAAAAGACCCTCTGCACACCCTGCAGAGTCACCCTTTCCCACTATCAAGAGCAGCAGAAGCTGCAGTAGCAGTAGCAGCAACAGCAGCCACTCAACATGATGGAGCAGTTTTTCTATGTGCCACACCAGGCTGAGGTCAGTCAGCAAGCCAACAGCTCTCTTCTCAACGTCCAGGCTCAGGCTTACCTAAACTATTGCAAGTCTCTGTCACATACCCAGTTCCCTGACCAACTGGTCCTACCTCATCCAAGGTGTCACTGGTATTGGTGCAATGTCCTCTAGGTCCCAAGGTCCCTGTGGTGATAGAGAGTAAAGAATAATCAGGAAGGGATGGTGCCTATACCTGGGAAATACCTACAAGAGGGTGCTCTGCTGACCCTGTAAGACGAAGCCATCCCAATGTATAACAGGGTAATCAGGGATTTTCCCTTAGTGCTACCACACAGTACTAATGCCCACATTGTGCCTCATTTACAGCATAAATGCCCAAAATGTGCCCTCCTCAAAGTAGTTATGCCCACATTGTGGGCCCTCACTGTAGTTATGCCCACCTTTGTGCCTGTCACAGTAGTTATGCCCATCTTTGAGCCCCTTCACAGTAGTTATGACCACTTTTGTGCCCATCACTGTAGTTATGACCATATTTGTGCCACTTCAAAATAGTTATGCCCATCTTTGTGTCCCTTCACAGTAGTTATGCCCACCTTTCTACCAGTCACAATATATATATACCCATCTTTGTTCTCCCTCACAGTAGTTATGCCCACCTTTGTGCCCCTCACAGAAGTTATACCAGATATGTTTCCGCTTCCCCTTCATTGTAGTTATGGCCAGATATGTGCAGATATATGCCTCCTGTAGTTATGCACACCTTTGTGCCACCTCACAGAGTTGGGGCCCCTTTTGGCCCCAAGTGCCCTATCCAGCTACATAAAAGAAAATAAAAAAACACTAATACCTACTTCCCTGACGACGCGCTCCCACACACATTAGCGCTACTGCCTGTTCAGGAGGCTAATTCCTTGGCTTTCAGCGCTCGTCCCACAGCCAGCAGGGCAATGTGCGGCCTAAAGGGGGAGCCCCGGAGTTCAGCAGAACAGTGAAGCAGGGAGCGGATGGCATACAGTAAAATCCTCATTGAGTCTATGAGAAAAGTAATCCAATGATTGCTTGTTATATTTCTTTATTGGAACTATAAAAAAGTGTAAAAAATGTTTTTATAAATCTATCTATAAATCTTTATAAAAATCTAAAAATTCATTAAGCAGCGTATATATGTCATTACTGAATCAATCTTGACATTTTCTCACAGCTCAGGCTGATTACAATGAATACACATCGCCTTGCTGCCGGTTCCCCATCTTGCCACTATTGTTGTCTGTCTGTCTGCCTAACTACCATAACGTTCTGTATGGATGCATGCTGCGGCCTACATCATGCCACTAATGCCACTTGCCAACCATCACGTTCCCCTAAATTACTTTTTAATTTTTATTTTTAATCTCATAACACCATGTGTGTTTAAGCCAGGCCCATTTTTGGTTTTGCATTTACATTTTTTCCTCCCCACTTTTCAATAGCCATAACTTTTTTATTTTTCTATTCACATATGTGCCATATGTGGGATTATTTTTTGTGGGACAAATGTCATTTTTAATTGTACCATTTAATTTAACAATTGAAATTGGAAAACGGGAAATATATTCTTTGTGAGGTTAAACTGAAAAAAAAAATTCTACCAA
The DNA here is from genome assembly GCA_900303285.1 of Rhinella marina. NCBI lineage: Eukaryota > Metazoa > Chordata > Amphibia > Anura > Bufonidae > Rhinella > Rhinella marina. The sequence goes on along the minus strand of ONZH01007668.1, from coordinate 17,757 downwards.
AGTTTTTTGGGTTTTAACATCCTGGCATTCACTGTGTGCTAAAAAATGATAACAGGAACTTATTCTGTGGCTCAATATGAATCCAGCGATACCAAACTTGTCTAGATTTTTTTGTTTTACTACTTTTAAAGAATAAAAACCTTTGCAAAAATCAAACTTTTGTTTGCATCACTATTTTTTGACAGAAATAACTTTAGTTTACAGAGCTGTCTGGCTTTGTGTTTTGCAATAGGAATTGTAGATTTATTGGGTACCATTTTTGTGGTACATATGGCTTTTTGATCATTGTTATTACATTTTTGAAATCATGGAATTTTTCTGTAGCCACAGTTGTAGTATATATTTCCAGAATTTATTAGATGGTCACCAGGCTGTGACAATCTTGGGCTTGGACAACTGTCTGATCCTGTGAATGAAGTGGTAGGGGGGAGCCTCATGAGCAGTGGGGACAGTCACTAGCTGCTCAAAAACTCTGATGAACTAATCAATTTGCTCATCTCTAATGGCCACCAATATAATACATGAACAGTTTGAGTTCACCAGAATGAAATGTGCTCTTATGGGTTTGGGGACCCCTCCCTTTAACATCCATTTGCTCTGCCAAGGAATATAAAAAGGTATTGTCTTTATGAAACATACTTGATTGTATAAAACGGAGAAGACATTTTGCAACAGGAAACTTTTATTGATAAGCAAGCGATATATTTCAGTTACATATATAAATTAAGGCAAGTTTTTTATTAACATCAAAGGCGACATTGATTCCTCTGTGGCCTCAAGGTTGTCCTTTCAGTAATATTTTCCTTGAGACTGGCAAGGATCAGGAACACAGGGGTTGCAAGGATCTGTCAATGAAAATAAACATGTATATTACTTTTTATCTACTCCATTCCTATACACTGTTTTAATTGTAGTGATATAAAGTAACTATAAGTGTTCATATTTTATTCCAACCAGGACATTACTTGAGTATATTAATGGATGGTTTCTTTGTTTAAGTGGGTTTTCTCCGGCTTCTCTAGTTTCATCACAAAATGTAGTGTTCTAGTTATGCAGTCAAAAGAAACTGCACCTTGAGTCCTCGTAAGAGTATGGAATTTATGTGGTAGCTTTAATTGTAGTAAATACATTGGGAGAAAGTTCACTCATCCCTCAGCATTTTACTATGTTGCTCAAAAAGAGTTATTGATATTAAAAAGCTAAGCTTAAAATGGTAACATAGTAAACTGTAGTCCTAAATCAAAGAACTACTGTAACTCTGACTCTGTACAGACATATAAGGAATACACCAACATTACCATATAAAATTGCTGGCTTGTTAAGGACAAACGTTGAAGACTACGTGATGGAATGTAGTAAAAGAATAGTTTTATAAACTAACATTGAAAATCTTAAAACATTTGAGCTTAGAAATGTTTTACTATGGTAATTGTAATACACATGCTAATCTTATTCTGAGAATAACTGCTGTGGTATTTGGTTTTAAAACACACAGCACAAATAGTAAAATCAACATAAAGGAAACATGTTGAATTAAAACATTTTCTCATTAAAATATCACCTTTTAGAGTGGAATTAATATGTTTTATATAAATTAAAATATAATCTATAGTGTACAAACCTTTCTGATATCCTTGGCACTGCTGTACAGGCTTGCAGGCTAAAAGAAAAAATACATATCAATAATTGGTATGTCATATGCCTTGTTAAATAACTGAATGGCTACTTCTAATAGAATATAGTATCACTTCACATTATTTCCAATATTTAACCCCTTAAGTACAGGTCCTATTTTTGTTTTTTTTTTGGGTTTTGATATTGCGGCGTTCACAGCGTGCTAAAAATGACATTATTCTGCAGTTCAATACCAATACGATGATACCAAACCTGAATATATTTTTTTACTACTTTTAAAGAAATAAAAACCTTTGAAAAAAAATCTAAATTTATTTACATCACCATTTTCTGACAGCCCTAACTTTTTTATATTTGGGTGTAGAGCAGGCATCCCCAAACTGCGGCCCTCCAGCTGTTGTAAAACTACAACTCCCACCATGCTCTGCTGTAGGCTGATAGCTGTAGGCCGTCTGGGCATGCTGGGAGTTGTAGTTTTGCAACATCTGGAGGGCCGCAGTTTGAGGATGCCTGGTCTAGAGCATACAACATTTTGATCACTGTTATTCAATTTTTTTCAGGGAGGGGCCAAGATGGCAAAAAATGACGGATTGTGTGTTTTACTTTTTTTTCCATTACATTGTACGTGTGCTAAATGTATTAAAATTTGTAAATTGTTTGTTATATTTGTCACATCTTTAAACTTTTGTCCAGAAAAGCTACCCTGATTTGTATGCCACGTTCAACTGGAATTTGTTTGTGACCTAAAATTTGCAGAGATAAATCTGTAAGAAAACTAATTAACATAGCTAAGCACACCTACATTCACATCCACTTTTCAAAATTAGAGTGAGTGGTGTAAAAATGCTAAAAGTTTTTTTTTTGCAAAAAAAACCTAAACAATTGTTTTTGTTGTGTTTTTGTTTTACAGCCATAATTTTTGAGTGCAGAACATGATAAATCCTTCCCATATATACTGAGGCATTAAAGGGAACCTGTCATCAACTTTTTGCTGCCCATACTAACAGCAGAATAAAGTAGAGACAGGTGAGTTGATTTCAGAGGTCTGTCATTTATAAGTTAAAAGTAAGTGGTTGCCGAGAACGAACATCACAATCATTGTAGACTGGGCCTGGAAAAGAGTCACGGCCACCTGAGAAGAGTCCTGGTTATTCATGAATTCCTGCTCTCCCTGCCCACCTGCTGATGATTGACAGGCTTCTACCTAGTTTTCTCCCTTTCTCTCTAGAAGAGAACTGCCAATCATCAGCAGATGGGTGAGAGAGAGCAGGAGATTATTAATAACCATGACTCTTCTCAAGTAGATTTGACTCTTTTCAAGGCCTGGGCTGCAATGATTATGATGCTGGTTCTCAGCAACCACTTACTTTTAGCTCATGAGTGACACACCGCTGAAATCAGCATTTCTGTCACTAATTTATGCTGCCCTCAGTGAGGTCAGCATAAAGTTAATGACAGGTTCCCTTTAAGTTGCCTTTTGTTTGAAGAATACCATAACTATCTCGATTCTTGGACATGCATTTGCTGTTATCAGTTTCTGACTGATAGGGTTCCAACTCCCAGAACACCTGCCGATGAGCTATTTGAGAAGGCCACGGTGCTCCAGAGGATAGGTCATCAGTTAAAAAGTCTTGTAAAACCCCTTTAAATAAAGGAAATTCTAATATAACGGTCGTCCATAATAGAACACTCCTATCTTTGTCCAAAACGTGGACAATAATAGGAAATGTTCTATTTTTTTATGGAACAGACATGTGGAAATATGGACACTGAATGCAAATGGAGCCTTTTCAATTTTTTTGCGGCCCCATTGAAATAAATGGTTCTGCATACAAGCCGCAAAAAAGACTGGAATGGACACAGAAAAAAAATACATTCATGTGCATGAGCCCTAAATGAAAAGATTCACCATTTATTCGTTGAAATGTCCATAATATGTAGCATTCTATATTATGATAAGCTTCAAGAAGACTTTACTACGATTCTAGTATTAGTATTACTTACGATCTTGGCATGGGTCTTGGCAGATGGTCTGCTTCTGGCATGGATCCTGGCAGATAGTCTGCTTCTGGCATGGATCCTGGCAGATTGTCTGCTTCTGGCACGGGTCCTTGCATTGGGCTTTCTGATGTCCTCCTTTAACTCCAGACATTTTTGCTTTGTGATCTTTGCCTAGGACAGCACAAGATAGGAAGATTTGCAGTTGATTGTATGGATCCTTTGCAAAGTCTCCTTTTATATACACAATTTGGTATGCTGTGTGGCATGTGTAAACAATACCGCTTTTTACAAGATGGAAAATCAGGATAATCCTGAGAGAATGTTTATTGTCATATAATTATTTCCTTATAGTTGGGCGTTTCCAAGAGAACAACTCATGGCATATACATCCTGGAATAATGTGCTTTTATGGCTAATGATTTAGAAACCTTGGTATTTTGAATATACCTGTTGAATAATGTGCTGAACTACTGTATGAATAAGATCCAGTTTTAGGGTGAGTAAATCAAGGAACAGCCTAGATAAATAATAGGTTAGGGAGATGTGATTGTATTTTGCTGACACATATAGCAAATTCCATCCAAAGCTATTTATGTCATGAGTATCAGTTTTGTGTTTCAAAAGATATTTATTGAAGTTTTGAAACAGTATCATACAAAACAAGGTGAAAAAAGGAAATAAGTGAAAAGAAAATGGGTCACTACAAAATAAATGTACATGTGTGTGTACAAAAAGAAAAGACTGGAGTCTTATATCCATATATACCACTGGTCAGACAAAGAAAAAAGGCGAATTCAAATAATAATATAGCACTTACTTACATAGTGAGTTGGCTACAAGGTAATGCAGTATCGAGAATCAGTGGAATAGGAGGAGGATAGCCAGGCCCCCCAAAGCTTCTCAAAGGAGACAAATGTATCAGTGCGGACGGCACAACAGTCTTTCATATTAAAGTATCCTATTAATTCTATCTAGGACCACTTGAAAACAGAGGGTATTAGAATGCCATTTGAAAGCTACTGTATATGAATTCTGGTGGCCAACAGTATGCATTGTGATAACTTAAATTTGGCAAATGTCAACCAAGAGGGTTTATCACCCAGGAGGCATATGGGTAAGGATGTGGGGTATGAACATCCCAGTACAGACGACAACAAAGTACAGACTCGACTCCAGAACCTGGGCACCCTCCTCGTCGCAGCCATGGAAACACCAGGGAGAAATTTTTGCATATATAGAATGTAGTCTGGCTAGAACCATATAGGTCCTATGAAGAACCTTGATTGATGTTTCTGCTAGGGTGGTTTGCCGACTGCCTTTAGTCACAGTTTGGGAGCCCTGACACCATCTAGAAGCTTAATAAACAGGATCCAGGTCCTCGTCCCATACCTTCATATACAGTAACTTAGCTCCATCAGGGACTGCATTAGGAGTCTCATAAAGCCTAGATAAAAGACCCCGCTTATATAAAGAGTAAACTACAGAATGTTCAAAGGGCATATATTCAAAAGTGGCATTAGGTGGCTTTAAGGAGCGTAAAAAAAAAAAGAAAGAATCTGGTTAACGTTGAACAGCTCTGTTGCAGAAAGGTCAGCAAAAGACATGAATTTACCTTAGGATGTGAAGCTGTGTAATGTACATAACTTATGGGAAGTCCACCAAACCAATGTCTTTGCTTAGAGTCAAGGATTACTCAAAATATAAGCTAACAGGGAGTTATCAGATTGTAAGGAGCATTTAAATTTCACCAATCGCCACAGCAGCAGTGAATAGTGGGATAGAAGGGACCTCGTATGGACAAGTGCCAGCATTGGGGGTCGGGACCATATCAGGACCTTCCAAAAATGATTGCTCCAAAGAAATCAACAGAGGATGGGCTTCTGGTTCTAGATGTTACGAAGAAAAGAGCGGCACTCGCTTTTTTTTTCTTTATAGAAGATGCTGCTTTATTGCCACATCAATTGTTTGTGACGCATTTCGGCACTAACTGTGCCTTCTTCAGACATAATAAACCACCATAGTGATACAAACATTTAAATAGCCTGCCTGTGTACGTATCACGGACGTCATGTTGCTAAGCAACCAAAGTAAACAAAACAACAATAAATCATGGAGAACGATCAAAAATAGACAGTACTTATCCCAACTAGAAGTTGCAAGAGGTATATTCAATTCAATGTCACTGTAAAAAAGTAGAAAATTGTATAATCAATATTCTATATGTAAATTATTCACACAAAATAATTTTTATTCATAAAAAGCTACTAAGTGCATAGTCTCTATTGAGCCCTCTGGGTTCCAAAGTCTGCAGACGATGGATCCAATAGGCCTCACGTTTTATCAGCAACCTATTTCTGTCGCCTCCTCGCCGAGGTTGGGAAACGTGTTCTACTATCTGAAACCGTAGTTGTGCAATGGTATGATTATGTCAGTGAAAATGGTAACAATAAGTTACCCTTGCGGATGGTGGATTTGTGTTTGCTGAACCGATCCTTCATGCACATAGATGTCTCACCGACATATCACATACCGCACGGACATTTGAGTATATAAATCACAAATTTGCTATCACATGAAAAGAGGCCCCGAATAGGTATCTGTTCACCTGTTTGTGGATGATTGAGAAACGCACTCTTAATGGTACTTGAGCAATGAATACAATGAAGACATGGATACGTCCCTACCCTGGAAGTAGCCAGTGTGCTCTGTTTGAGTTCACCCCTGGCACTACCTATGTCCGCTCTAACAATCTTGTCTTTGATATTCCTAGCTCGCTTGTAGCAAACCATTGGAGGATTCTGGAGTTCCTGAACTAGTGGGTAGGATTGAGTAATCAAGTGCCAGTGTTTATTAATCACTGCTCTCACCCTACTAATCCACGGGTGATACTGAACCACAAAAGGAATACGTGGTTGTCTTTCCTGCTTTAGTCGTGATAGGGGTAATCACTTTCTTTCTTTGTTGTCATAATAAGTCTAGTGGATAGCCTCTATTAGTGAATTTGGTGGTCATTTCATTCAGTCTGAGTTCACGCTTTTCAGGGTCACTCACAATCCGCTGAACTCGTTGGAACTGAGAGTATGGAAGTGATTCCCTAGTGGACATTGGGTGGTTACTGGTATAAGTTAATAGGCTATTGCGATCTGTCTCTTTCGTATATAGATCTGTCTGTATTTTTCCATCATTGCCCCTAATCACCCAGGTGTCCAAAAAGGTAATCTTATCGGGATCAGAGTGTAGAGTAAACTGTAACTCTGATCTAATGGAGTTAAGGTATATGGTAAACTCCTGAAGGGTCCGAATGTCACCCCGCCATACGCAAAAGATGTCATCAATAAAACGTTTCCAAAATATACAATGTTATTGATATAAACAAATAAACTCTTCTTCAAATTGCAACAATTTGCGTATGGCGGTACGACGTTCGAACCCATCGCGGTCCCACATCACTGTTGATAAAAAGTATCTGAAAATAGAAAATAATTCTGTTCAAGTACTATCTGTAAAAGGTACAGAAAAAATTCCTGTTCAGTCGGCTTGTATGTACTCTGTTCCAGGAGACATTGCACGGCCTCAATACCCTTTAAATGTGTAATTGATGTATAGAGACTACACATGTCCAAAGTGACCAAGATGCAGTCCCTATGTATCTCTAAAGGAAGAATTGCTTCTAGAAAATGTCCTGTATCACGCAAATATGAGGGTGCCATTTTGATAAGAGGGGTTAGTATCTTTTCTAGGAAAATAGCTGGAGGAGAGAGAATGGAGTCAGTCGACGCCACAATCGGTCGACCTGGAGGTTGTGTCATCGATTTATGCACTTTGGGAAGTGTGTAAAACACTGGTGTTGGGATAAGTAGTGTCTATTTTTGATCTTTCTCCATGATTTATTGTTGTTTTGTTTTGTTTACTTTGGTTGCTTAGCAACATGACATCTGTGATACGTCACACAGGCGGGCTATTTAAATGTTTGTATCACTATGGTGGTTTATTATGTCTGAAGAAGGCACAGTTAGTGCCGAAACGCGTCACAAACAATTGGTGTGGCAATAAAGCAGCATCTTCTATAAAGAAAAAAAGCAAGTGCCGGTCTTTTCTTCGTAATATTGTCTTGGATGCCATCCACAGACACGTGCACCGCGACCCGAATGGAGTGCCACCTGTATACTACAATCTGGTTCTAGATGTGTCAGGAACATTTGCGCCAATCGGGCAGCCTTATAATATAAGTCAGGGACAGAAAGGCCCCACTGGGATCTGTGACACATTGTTTGCCTAGATATACGAGGATACTTTGCAGCCAAAATGAACTTAAAGACGTCCGCTTGCAAAGCCCTCAAATCCAGACTGGGCACCGGGACGGTTCTAAATAGATGAAGAAGTCTAGGGAGGACCACAATTCTAATAATGTGAATCCTACCTATCCAGGAAACTGGAAGGGAGTTCCAGGTTCGGAGTTCCTCTCTAATTTTGTGAAAGAGGGGAGGGTAAATTATTTTATAAACCTTGTCTAATCTACTAGGCAATGATATTCCCAGATATGGACTGTAATTGTGTTTGATCTGAAATGGGAACTTTTGCAAGAGAAGAGATCTGAAGAGATCTGACCTGAGGTGTGACATTACAGGGAGGCTTCAGGAGTTGTGTATAAAGATTGAACTGCCTGCAAGAAAAATGCTCATAGCGCCTGAAACTTGTGAGAGATAGTCCCATGACACACTGTCGAAAGCCTTTTCAATATCAAGATCTAAAACTGCTATTGGAGTAAGAAACCTATTAGCCTCATTAACTAAGTTCAAGATTTTTCGAATGTTATCTGGCTCTTCCCTGCTCGGTATGAAGCCAACTTGATCTTTATGAATAAGATCTGGTTGGAACCTGTTAAGTCGGCTAGCCAGTGAGGTGAAGATTTTGTTATTTTGAATGAGGAGTGAGATTGGTCTGTAGTTAGAGGGCACCAAGGGGTCTCTATTTGGTTTAGGTATTACAGTAATCTTAGCGGAGAGAAACTCTGAGGGGGGTTGAGCTCCCTGCAAGAGATGATTGCAATAATTAACTATAAGTGGGGTCAAAAGGGGCCAAATGTTTTTTATAATAGAGTACTGACAAGCCATCAAATCCTGGGGCTTTGCCCACCTTCAAGACTTAAATGGTGTATTCCACCTCCTCTGCAGTAACCGCTCTGTTGAGAGAGGCCAGCGCATCAGAAGGTAACTGGGGGAGAGGGATAGATGTAAAGAAGTCGTTCTCCACGGTCCAAGGGCCCATTAAAGGCTTGGTATACAGCCTTTGATAGAACTCTTGGAAGGTATCATAGATTATCAGGATTTGATGTAACAAGTGTGATACCCCAGAGTGGTATTACAATTTCTCCACCCTGTTACTGTCTTTGATTGCTAACAATAATGTCATCCTTGTATTTATTCCGGGTTCTTCACACTGTGCATTAACCCCTTAACGCCCAGCGCCGTAATAGTACGGCGCTGCGTGACGGGACTTAATGCCCAGCCCCGTAGTATTACGCGCTGCGCCCGCCCGATCAGTGGCGGGGGTCCGGCTGTGCCCAGGTGCCGGACCCCTGGGGAATGCGCCAGCATCGGTGAAAACACTGATGCCGCGCATTAACCCTTCATGTGCCACTGTCAGCGCTGACCGCAGCACATGAGGTGTGCCGCATGTTCAGGATGGTGAGCGGGGGGCCATCGGTTCCCCGCGCTGCTGTGACGGGGACCCGATGGCTTGGATGGCAGCCCGATGCCTTCCTTAGGCATCGTGGCTGCCATCCCTGCGAGCCTCTGCGATCCAGCCCCCTGGATCGACAGGAAGCAGACTGTAAGTGTATTACTGTGAGTACAAAAGTATTGTAATGCATTGTGAAGGGGATCAGACCCCCAAAAGTAAAAAAAAGGTGAAAAAAAGTTAAAAAATAAAGTTAAAAAAAATAATAATAAAAATTTCAAGTAAAAAAAAAAAGACATTCTCAAAAAGTAAAAAAAATTGTTAAAAAAAGAAAAAAAAAGAAAAAGTAGGCATATTAGGTATCGCCGCGTCCGTATCGACGGGCTCTATAAAAATATCACATAATCCATCCCGCCAGGTGAACACAGTAAAAAATAAAAACAGTGCCAAAACAGCCATTTTTTGGTCCCCTTCCCCCACAAAAAGTGTAATACTACGCGATCAAAAAGGCGTATTTACCCCAAAATGGTACTAATAAAATCGTCATCTCGTCCCGCAAAAAATGATACCCTACCTAAGACAATCGCCCAAAAAATAAAAAAAATATGGCTCTTAGAAAATGGCAACACAAAAAAAAGATTTTATTCTGTTCAAAAATTAAAATATTGTGTAAAACTTTCCAAAAATAAAAATGTTAGACATATTGGGTATCGCCACGTCCGTAACAACCTGCTCTCTAAAAATATTACATGAGATGGCCCCCCAGGCGAATGCTGTAAAAAAATTGTTAAAAAAAAACAATGCCAAAATAGCCATTTTTTTCCCTCTTCCCTCACAAAAAGTGTAATAGCAGGCGATCAAAAAGGCGTATTTATCCCAAAATGGTACCAATCGCCCGGAAAATAAAAAAATATGGCTCTCAGAAAATAGCAACACCAAAAAAAGATTTCATTCTGTTCAGAAATGCATCTAATGTGTAAAACTTTCCAAAAATAAAAATGTTAGACATATTGGGTATCGCCACATCCGTAACAACCTGCTCTATAAAAATATTACATGAGATGGCCCCCCAGGTGAATGCTGTAAAAAATGTAAAAAAAAACTATGCCAAAACAACCATTTTTTCCCTCTTGCCTCACAAAAAGTGTAATAGCAGGCGATCAAAAAGGCATATTTAACCCAAAATGGTACCAATCAAACCGTCATCTTGTCCTGCAAAAATGATACCCTACCTGAGACAATCGCCTAAAAAATAAAAAAAAATATGGCTCTCAGGAAATGGCAACACAAAAAAAAAGATTTTATTCTGTTCAAAAATAAATCTATTGTGTAAAACTTTCCAAAAATAAAAAAGTTAGACATATTGGGTATCGCCACGTCCGTAAAAACGTGCTCTATAAAAATATTACATGAGATGGCCCCCCCAGGTGAATGCTGCAAAAAATTAAAAAAAAACTATGCCAAAACAACCATTTTTTTCTCTCTTGCCTCACAAAAAGTGTAATAGCAGGCGATCAAAAAGGCGTATTTAACCCAAAATGGTACCAATCAAACCGTCATCTTGTCCCGCAAAATGATACCCTACCTGAGACAATCGCCCAAAAAATAAAAAAAATATGGCTCTCAGGAAATGACAACACAAAAAAAAAGATTTTATTCTGTTCAAAAATAAATCTAATGTGTAAAATTTAATACAAATAAAAATGTTAGACATATTGGGTATCGCCGCATCCATAACAACCTGCTCTATAAAAATATCACAATTTTCCCCCTCAGGTGAATGCTGTAAAAAATTTTTTTTAAAAAACTATGCCAAAACAGCTATTTTTTTCACCTTGACTCACAAAAAGTGAGTGTAATACTAAGCAATAAAAAAGTGTTATGTACCCCAAAATGGTACCAATAAAAACGTCACCTCATCCTGCAAAAAATGAGCCCCAACATAAGACAATAACTCAAAAAAATAAAAATCAATGGCTCCCGCAAACTAATCCATCAAAAGATGTTCTGCAAAATCCATAAGGCACTCCTTCCGTTCTGAGTACTGCCATGTGCCCGCACAGCAGTTTACCACCACATATGGGGTGTTGCCGCATTCAGGAGAAAATGGGTAACAAATTATGTGGTGCTTTTCTCCTGTTACCCCTTATGAAAATAAAAAATTTGGGGCTAAAGCAAAATTTTATTGGAAGAAATGAAACTTTTCATGTTCACAGCCAATTGTTTCCAAATTCCATAAATTCTGTAAAAGGGGTCAAAGTGGCCAGTACCCCCCTTAATATATTCTTTGAAGGGTGTAGTTTCCAAAATGGGGTCACTTTATGAGGATTTCCACTGTAGGGGTACGTCAGGGTCTCTCAATTACAAAATGGTGCCTAAAAACCATTCTAGCAAAATCTGCCTCTAAAATCCGTATGGCGCTCCTTTCCTTCTGACCACTGCCACAAACCCATAGAGACATTTACCACCACATATGGGGTATTTCTGTAAACTGCAGAATCAGAGCAATGTATATTGAGGTTTAGTTTGCTGTTAACTCTTGCTGTGTTGCAAGAGAACATGAATAATCTACCAAAAAAGTGAAATTTTGAAATTTCACCTCCATTTTCCTTTAATTCTTGTGGAAAACCTCAAGGGTTAACAAAGTTTGTAACAGCAGTTTTTTATAATTTGAGGGGTGTAGTTTCTAAAATGGGGTCATTTATGGGGGGTTTCATTATGTAAGCCCCTCATAATCACTTTATATCTGAATTGGTGCTTTAAAAAATGGTTTTGGAAAATTTGGTGAAAATTTGAAAAATGTCTTCTAAATTTCTAAGCCCTCTAACATCCTAAAAAGTAAAATAACATTTATAAAATGATGCCAACATAAAGTAGACATATGGGGAATGTAAAATAATAACTATTTTTGGAGGTATAACTATTTATTTTGAAAGTAGAGAAATTGAAATTTGGAAATTTGCTAATTTTTCCAAATTTTTGGTAAATTTTGTATTTTTTTATAAATAAAAATGAAATATTTTGACACAAATTTACTACTGTCGTGAAGCACAATATGTAACAAGAAAACAATCTCAGAATGGCCTGGATAAGTAAAAGCGTTCCAAAGTTATTACCACATAAAGTGACACATGTCAGATTTGCAAAAAATGGCCTGGGCATGAAGGTGAAAACAGGCCTGGGGTTGAAGGGGTTAATATTATTGCTCTGAAACAGTTATGTTCATACAATGTGCCTGGTTCACCAGCAGGTGGCAGTGTGTATTGCAGAGAAATCCTTAGATAGAATGAAACTTAACATTCTATTTTCCCCCTTTTGGGCAGAAGTGGGCCAGTCCTGTTTCCTACCAAAGGGAGGGGTGCAGTTCTAGTTTATTCCAGTTTAGTCTAGACAGTGGAGCTGAAAAGACATGCCAAAATAGAGCAGCAAGGGAAAAGTTCTCTCTGCTGTAGCAGGAGTCTCTCCAGAAGGAAGTAGCTCATAGAGCACCCTAACTCCTTACAGATCTACAGATAGAGTGTCACTAGGGGGTAAGCATCCAAAAGCACCCCATTCCAGAGATACAAAAACAGCCCTGAAGTCCAGTTACAGACTAAAACCGAGTTTAGCACAGCAGAGAGAGAAAGTAGAGTTATCAAGTTTGTCTGACAGTTTATGCCAAAGCTTGTTGAAACCAAGAGAAAGCCTGAATATTGTCTGGATGCAAGTTGATTCAAGTAAAGCTGTTAAGCTTTATAAAAGTCTGAGGGGCGGTACATTGCACAAGAACAGGTCATATGCGAATACGGCAAACTTGATTAATTCTGTGTTTAAATTTCAATTGACGGGCCATCATCTTATCTGGTTTGTTGGCATACTTATCATAGTAAGAGGCTGTCCATCGGAGGGCCTTTTCAGTAGGATGGGAAAGATGCATGTTCAATTGTAACTTAGTGTTCCTACCAGCTTTAAGAAGGTTGAGCGGCGGAGACCTTTAGTGTGCCTGAACCAACATAGAAGGTTTAGATTCCAAAGCACCAAAGAGTAGAATCCCATTCCCTCATGAGTCGGGATGCTATTCTTATGATTTTCCCCTGCACAAATGCCTTAAGAGTGAGCCAAACTAACATGGGGTCTACCTCAGGAGTAACAGAAGGTTTTACAGCTCAGAATGGAGTTGATTGTGTATAATAGGGTGAGTCTACCGAGCACCCGAGCACAATGGAAGTCAATGGGAGAACCAGAGCACTAAACCAGGCACCCCCTGCTCTGAAGAGGGGAGGGTGTCTGGTTCCCAGGAAAAGGTCAGAAAATTATGGAAACACCACTGAAATGGTTTGGGAACAGCATGGGGAGGATGTCTGGATGCGTCTTGGACTCTCAAGTATTTAGGATGTTCAAACGTTATACAGCAGACGTAGCGCAGGGAATATCGCCGTCACTAAGGGCAGAAAAAAATTACACTGAATGTCACAGGTATTTAGGTTGTTCAAACTTTATACAGCATGCGTAGCGCAGGGAATGTCGCCTTGATTAGCGGCAGAAGAAAATGACACCGGATGTCAGGTATTTAGGATACATAAACGTTATACTGCACACACAGCACAGGTAATGTCGCTGTCACGGGGAAGACAAGGGAATGTGCGCCCTGTACTGAATACCCCCGTGCTCTCCCTGCCTGCTTGCCTCAGTCGGCCCTAGGCGGCCGCGGACAACCACGGTGACGGTCCCTGCTCTGTATAAGTGTGCAGGGAGGGACAGGGAACAATTGGAGAGACAAACACAGACGAAACAAACACAATATAAGAATAGTCAGCAAGCCGGGTCATACACTGGAGATAACGTCAATACCGGGGGTAAAGCAAAGAGAGGTCGAAGTCCAAGTCCAAGGGTCAGGGTCAAACAGCAAATCAAACACAAGGTCGCTAAAGCTCTGATCAAAGTTGTAACGCTAATCACAGGCGATTAGGGAGGACAACTAGTGGCTTTAAATAGCCCTCCACTGGGTCATGTGACGGGGCCAGCGTCACATGACCTCATTTGCATACTGAGCGCTGGCCAAACGTGACCAGCGCTCAAATATGCACCAAATTTGGTCATGCGGCGTGGTCAGCGCCACATGACCCAAAACCAGTTATAAAAGTATATAATAAATGTTCTGAGCGCTGGTTGTCCAGACCAGCGCTCAGATGTCCCCGCCTGCTCGTTTACTAGGGCGGCGGGGAGGACGCCGGACGCGCTGTATCAGTGTGCGCGCCGGGCCCTCTCCTGTGAGTGTCGTCATGGAGACGAGGACGCTTCCTGCATCCTCGCTCCAGCGCACTCCTGGGAGACCGGCGGAGCGGCAGAGGGGAAGCGCGCCGCCGGCTCCCCGTTACAGTACCCCCCTTCACGAGGGGCCACCGGACCCTTAGCTGGAGGAACCGGCTTTTCAGGATGCTGTCGATGGAAACTCGTAACAAGTGCGTCTGCATGCATCCTGCTCAGCGGTACCCAAGATCTGTCCTCAGGCCCGAATCCCCTCCAGTGTACAAGGTACTGGAAGGAATTCCGGACTTTCCTAATGTCAATGATTCTATGAATCTCGTGCTCCACTTGTCCCTCCACCTCGACCGGAGGCGGGGGCAGTTCCTCTGGACCAGCGGGAGCAACATAACGCTTAAGCAAAGACATATGAAAAACATTGTGAACACGAAGGGAGTCAGGTAAACACAATTCAAACGACACCGGATTGATCACCTTGGTGATCCTGTATGGACCAATGAAGCGAGGCGCAAACTTATAGGATGGTACTTTCATACGTAGATTTTTAGTTGACAACCATACCGTGTCCCCCACCTTGAAATTCACACCCTTAGAACGTTTCTTATCGGCCTTAGTCTTTTGAATCCTTTGGGCTCTTTCCAGGTTCGACTGAACCTGTGCCCAAACTGTGCACAGTTCCTGAGAGAGAACATTGGCCTCTGGGACCGCAGAAGCAGCTGGAGAAAAGGAGTCAAAGCGCGGATGAAACCCCATGTTGCAGAAAAACGGCTATACCCCAGAAGACGAATTCACAAGGTTATTAATCGCGAACTCGGCCAGAGACAGGAATCTGGCCCACACATGCTGGTTATCTGCCACATAACATCTGAGATACTGCTCAACGGACTGATTAAGACGTTCAGTCTGACCATTGGTCTCCGGATGAAAGGCTGACGAAAAGGATAAGGAAATATCAATCTTCTTACAGAAGGCCCTCCAGAACTTAGACACAAACTGCACCCCCCTGTCAGAAACAATATTCTCAGGAATACCGTGTAGTTTAACTATGTGGTCCATAAATACGGAAGCCAAAACCTTTGCAGAGGGTAATTTACATAAAGGAATAAAGTGACACATCTTGCTGAATCTGTCCACCACTACAAGAATCACGGTTTTACCCTCAGAGCATGGCAAATCCGTGATGAAGTCCATGGACAGATGTGACCAAGGTCTACCAGGTATGGGTAATGGACGCAACTCACCCATAGGCCGAGTCTTGGGATTCTTGGACCTGGCACAAGTATTGCACGCAGTTACAAAAGCCTGAACATCTCTGGAGATTGACGACCACCAATACTGCCTAGAGACCAACTCCTTGGTGGCATTGATACCAGGATGTCCACATAAAACAGAGCTATGGTACTCACCCAGCAGTCGCAACCGCAAATGAGCTGGCACAAATAACTTGTCATTGGGAGTACCAGTGGGAGCAAGATGTTGTCCTGCCATGATTTCAGAAGCGAGATCAGATGAGGTAGCGGCTATGATGATGTCAGTTGGCAGGATGGGCTCAGGAGGGACGTCAGGAGGCTGATACGCCTGGAAACTTCGGGATAAGGCATCGGCCTTAATGTTCTTGCTCCCAGGTCTGAAGGTAACACAAAAGTCAAAACGAGTAAAGAACAAAGCCCACCTCGCCTGTCTGGGATTCAATCGCTTAGCAGATTCCAGAAACATCAAATTCTTATGATCCGTGAGAACCGTAATGCGGTGTAATGCCCCTTCTATAAAATTACGCCATTCCTCAAATGCCCACTTGATTGCTAGTAACTCCCTATTACCAATGTCATAGTTTCTCTCGGCAGGAGAGAACTTGCAGGAGAAGAAGGCGCACGGCTTGAGATTAGTTAAGGTGGAAGACCCCTGGGACAGTACTGCCCCCACACCATCTTCAGATGCATCCACCTCAACTACAAACGGCTTATTTTGATCAGGCTGGATCAGCACAGGAGCATCAACAAAAAAACGCTTTAGCTTTTCAAAAGCTTCAATAGTTGCAGGGGACCAGTTGACTAAATCAGCTCCCTTGCAGGTCAAATCCGTAATGGGTTTGGCTACAACAGAAACATTTTTGATAAATTTCCGATAGAAATTAGTAAAACCCAGAAATCGCTGGAACGCCTTCAGAGAGGAAGGTCGCACCCAATCCACAATGGCCTGTACCTTACCCGGGTCCATTTTGAAGAAAAAAGGGGTGAGAATGTATCCCAAAAAGGTCACTTCCTGAACACCAAAGATACACTTCTCCCCTTTGACAAATAACTTGTTCTCACGCAACACCTCCAGCACTTGCCTGGTGTGGGATACGTGACTCTCCCAGTCTGCAGAAAAAATCAAGATGTCATCAATATAGACAATTACAAATTTTCCAATAAATGGTCTAAAAATGTCATTGACAAAATTTTGGAACACCGCAGGAGCATTACTTAACCCGAAAGGGCATTACTAGGTACTCATAATGACCCTCCGGGGTATTAAAGGCAGTTTTCCATTCATCACCCTCACGGATTCTGATCAGGTTGTACGCCCCCTTCAGATCTAGCTTAGTAAACCAACAAGCACCCTGAACCTGATTCAACAAATCAGGAATAAGGGGCAGCGGATACCTGTTTTTAACAGTAATTTTATTGAGTTCCCTGTAATCAATACAGGGCCTCAACCCTCCATCCTTTTTTCCGACAAAGAAAAAAACCTGCCCCCATGGGAGAAACAGAGGCCGGGATGTGAACCCTTGGCCAGACTCTCCTTGAGATAATCCCTCATAGGACTGACGCTCTGGAGTAGAGAGATTATAGATACGGCCCTTGGGATATTTGGACCCCTCAATAATATCGATGGCACAATCATATTGCCGGTGAGGAAGGGAGGAACTCAGTCTCGGACATGGAGAAAACGTCCGAAAAATCGTTGATGTACTCAGGTTAAGAAAGAGACCCAGTAGTACCTCCCAACTGCAATACAGATTTGCAACACTTGTCACAATTCAGCCCCCATTTTTTCTAATTCACCTGTTGACCATTGATTACAGGATTGTGGTCCTGCAACCAAGGTAAACCAAGAACTAGGTCAGCAGGTAAATTCTTTAAGACCCAAAAAACACATTTTTCGGAATGCGAAATCCCAACCGTCAGGGTCACACTAGGAGTACAGAACTCGATC